>JNHW02000086.1:0-48547 GCA_001691775.3 Amanita inopinata Kibby_2008 | reverse complement strand
CAGATGTCAATGGTTGCTGTGGTCGGCTACCACATGGAGCGGTGCCATGGGCATGGGGAGGTAGCGAGATGTGGGATATGTAGTAAGGGTTTTTGTTGATTGCAATGTTTATTATGKCTRGTAGTTGATAAAAACCTCCATCAGGAGGGATTTTTAGAGGGAAAATGGAGAAAAACCGACCTTTTGTGACCTCTTTCGATATAGGTTCATGAACTGACTGTGACCGTGACATATATACCAAGTTGTTCAGTTCACGATCGGGGTGTGACCAGTGACTGAACTTACGGTCGTAATAGTACAGTAAACCTTCCTCATCACTCCGGTACAAGTTTGCGAATGTCAGCGTCATCTTAACTTCTACGCTGAACTGGAAAAGAGCCTTGCGACAAGGACCTGGAGACACGAGATACATTCATTTATCTAGAATGAAATTGGCAAAAGAGAGTAGGTTGTAATGCAACCAGGCAAAAAAAAAAAAAGGAAAGCCAAGTTCCGAAAATTTCCATCATACAATTAGTAGTCTTCAATACCCATAATTCAAGCGCCCGCGGTGTGAAGAAGTGGTAATGTGCTATACTTTTATCGGCCTAACCGATACCAAAAGCCCAAAGACAAAAACCCCATATAATGCTGAAAGAAAGAAAGAAAGGAAGTAGAATATCTAATAATATACTTTCATTGGAAGCCGTCCTACCATGCATGCTAAGTACCGGAAAACTGGATCAAGCACTGTCAAGTTCAATGTTCGTGGTTGCAGTGTTTGGGGGAGGCATAATCGGCCTTAGAGATTGGCCAATGTTAATGATCAGTCTACTGCCCTAAAGAACGAAGAAATTCAGTGACAAACGACAGGACGTCAACAAAGAGAGTCGCAGCGTACGATAGTGGAGGATAATGCGAGGTACCAGCTACAGTGGACAGTCGTTCCCAAGTTATTCATTGGTAACCTGACGAAGACCGAAGACGGAACTCACGCAAAGGCAGCGTTCCAATAGAGATAGCCGAAAGAGTGGACGAGGTAATATGCTGTTAGGAATACCACAAGGCCTGAAACGGGTCCATAGCTAAACAAGATGATCAATGTAAGGGGGAAAGTCGGCTTACCAACGGAGAGCAAGAATGCGGCGATCCCTTCTCCCATCAGTTTATTGATGACAGACACGGTTGACCAACTGTTACAGATGCTTGCGACATATTTGTAAATGGTCATACACAGTATAACACTCTGCACTGAGCCAACGCCCAGACTGTCGGGTTAAACTGGGAAACGTATCAAAGAACGCTATTAGATTTGAACTTACGCAAATAAGACGATTTGAAACTTCGAGTGGTGTAACGGCAAGCAGAACATCCCCGATGATAAGCGCGCCGAGAGTATGTTGGCGGTGACTTCACAACAGGTGCCGAAAACGAAAACGACTATGAGGAGCGTGCGAACGCGTTTGGCGCGGTTATAAAGAGCGTAGACTGTCCAAGTTTGTAATGAATGAATGTGACTGGGTAGGGAATTACCTCGTAGTAAAAGAATGACTTCAAGGAGACTTAATGTCACCTGTCCTTGTACAGCCCGAAAGATGTAGAATGCACCGCAAACTTTTGGTCTATACGTTTCTGATATCAGCAGGTCGAAAAATTCCTTGTTTGCGCTGAAGAACAAAAACTAGTGTTATCACTCGCTTTTTTCTCACCATTCTCTGTGGATCGCACTTACATATGCCCGAGATAGGTGACATAACGGAGACAGATGTACAAAGCTTGAATGTAGCGATTGTTGAGGCTGAGAGCGTCTTCAGCACAGTGTCAATTGCTGTAACACACAGTGGAAGGACTAACGTCCAAATATATTCCAGCTCGTCGTTGAAGAGGATCAGGATCTCCCACGTATGCATCGTTACTGCTGCCACTGTTCAATCATGATCCAGTGTTAACTGACTGGTAAAATGGGTAGACGCTTATGTTGGTGGTATACGTACGAGTGTAACATCTGGCTCGATGAACAGAACAATGCAAGCCTCTGATCAAATGTCGCCAGACCCGACCGAGAGAGGTAACGATGCTTTTTTGATCCATGCTTGATCCTCCGCTGTGTCGAGCTTCAATAGACCGTACAAGCGGCTTTTCTTATGGGTGATTTGAAGAGCGAGAACAAGACGTGACTCCTTGGGTCAAGTTCGACCATTTGATGTATAAAACGCACGGTGATGAAGGACTACCCTGACAAAAACCGCATCTATCACCCCTGTCCTAAATTCGCACTGCTGGAGAGCATCAAGTAAGCTTGGCTGACTTACTCAATGATGGGCGGTCAAACCTTTTCAGGATCTGTAGCTAAGGCAATGCTGAAGCGCTCAACTCGTCGGGAATCCCACATGGAATTCCCACGTGGTCAAGTAGTATTCGATCCGCTTCGGACACAAGGCTCGCGGCCAACTGTGACTTCATATCGTGTGGGTTCAACTTCAATACTAGTACTCAATGGTAAGTTACGGAATGTAACAAGGGGGAATAAACTTGGATGTCAAAAAAAAGTTATGGACTTCGCTAGCCAAGGGAATGTCATCCAGCGCCGTTCCAGACAGCGCATGCGTATACATGCTGTTTTATTCCATTCAAATCAGCCTCAAATAATTATCTCATTCAAGTTCTCGGTAGCTCTACATGACGCGAACTTATCGTAACGTTTGATGTGATGGATGTTCGTTGTGGTGCTCTCCATTTGACGCCCAGGTTCACGTTCATTAGCCATATTGCTGGATGACACCCGTTACAGTACCACTTTTTTCAAGCCCCGCCAAAAGTTCCCGCTTGTCGGTGCAGTAAGTACAGCATAGCGATGTATATCACGCGAATATGGGTATCACCCACGCATCGGGTAGCAAATTGCCATTATCTCTTGGCTCAAAAATCTCTAGGATACCGAGGCCGCCGCCCAGTCGCAACCCCTGTTTATTAATAAGTGCTACAGTAGCATGGCAACATTGTTCTTCAATGCGGCGTTTTGTTCGGCCCACAGGCAGGCCGCCGAGCTGCGAAGAGATGCGCATCCAGTAACTTCAATTCTCGATGCTCTGGTAGTGCCTGGGACTCGCCTCCAGTCAAATGCTTTGAACTGTTACCCTGGTATTTATAAGGACTTTTATTTGCATGGCACTCTATCCAATTGAGGTACACAGGAGTAGATTCTTGTCCTTCTGAATCCAGTACATCGAATATCTTAATTAAAATGCTGATCAACATTCGGCAGTGTTTATTTGGCCAATTCATCGAAATCAAACAACCGACAAACAAACATACCGTCAAACGAACTGAAGTATCATCCTATGTTGCAGTCAAGGTCCAGACATTTCGTTTCTCGTTATCTGACGTGGTCCAAGCAGTATGCGCCAATAAGCTATCCCATCTCACTGACGCATCCATTATGGCGAGCTGGACAGTCGAACATTCATAATCTTTGCAAGACCTCAAGCCCCTTACGGCAAACATCTCTGCGTACGACCAATGTAAAGTCACAGTTCGTTTGTTCTAACGAGTTTCCGAGGACGAGTTCTGATATTGAGAAACCCTTCTTCAGTTGGAGATCTAGTATACGCCTCGTATCATCCCAAACTTCATCCCAAACTTCATCAGAACCAGCCTCACAAACGGCTGAGGATGAGACGATACATAGCGGCCTTGTATGACTTTACTTCACAAGTGGTTAATATGCTTTGACGCTGGATTCTAGGATGATGAACAGTTACGACAGATAGTCGAACACGTCAAGAAAGTCTGGCCAGCTCCATCACGTATTCCAAAGGGAGGCGGATGGAGTAGCTCATGGGAACACTGGCCATACCTTCTTACCTTCTACTGGTTTTCACCCTACTTCCTGACAATCCCCCAAATCGAAATGATTGCCAACATTCTATATCGCTTGCCTGGCGAGACCCGGCCACTCTTCTTCTCTAATACGCGGAACCAGTTTGTGTTCACGCTGGTCGAAGATCCAACGCGCTATTTCATGTATAGCATGAACGAGGGCGCTTTATATGAATTTGAAGGCATCGCTACGGGGGAGGATTTAGTGCAAAGGATGGAAGAAGATGCAGATGTATTGCCGCTTCGTGTGCTGGAACCCAACGTCGAGGGTGAAGACGTGATCAGGCGCATCTTGGAAAGGGACGAGAGTGTTGTTCCTTTGCTCGCAGAGAGGTTTCTGAGCTATACGCCTGAGATTACTGAGCCATGGGAGGAAAATCCGGTGGCGAGTCGTATGTTGTCCGATGAGGAAAGAGAAAAGATAGAGTTGGGAGCGGCGGAGAAGGTGAGGCAAGTGTTGGAGAAGGACAGTGGCTCTGAACTTTCGGAGGAGGAGCAATCCAGAATACTGGAGGAGCTACGGGGAGATCTTGCGGAGATGAGAGGAAAAAGGCAAACTGGAGACTAGGCGACGTAGTGCAAAAATAGATTTATCGCTTTCCTCTAACGTCTGATTCTGTAACATATTGTGAAATAATTTATAACTGCCCGCCTAGCTCAATCGGATAGAGCGTCAGACTCTTATGGCTTAGGCGATCTGAAGGCTGCGAGTTCGACCCTCGCGGTGGGCTACGAGGTCACAATCTTTTTAATGTCCTCATCTCCGATATTCATGAGTTCCCTGATAAGATCTGCACTTAATACACTCCAACATGACTGGTATTCTAAAACAACTCCTCTTGTCCACTGGCTAGACCACCAAAGTAACAAGTCAGAGCTTTGAGTTTACTGCCTGTCCATGCCTCTTCTACTTCAATCATCTCTTCTTCCCCTCGTTTACCTCCTCCGTTTCGCTTCTTCTTACCTTCCACAGCCGCTGAGACAGCACCATCCTCTGATGCTGGACTACGCAACAACTCGCTCACCTCGTCCATAACCGTATTTCGGGGCAAGTAATATGCTATATTGTTGGTTATTTTTCTCGATAGATGGAACAACTCTGCGCCGTGTATTGGCTGTATCGAGGTAAGGGAATAAGGCATGTAGCTTTGGGTTGCTTCGTTATTACTCTCTCCACTCTGGTTTTCACTGTTGGCCTCTTTGGATGGAGACGATGAGCCTGAGAGGTACGAAGGACCGCCCCAGGGTGGACTAAGGAAGATAACGTCTATTTTGCGCGTATCGTTCCGGTTTGAGAGCGAAGTGGGGGCGTGGGACGCGAGATAGGACTTTGCGAATGATACGTAGTCGGCGAGTATGAACTCGATGTTGTCGGCTACTCCGTATATTTGGGCGTTGTGCCGTGCCAAGGCAAGTCGTGTCGGGTTATTATCGAGGGCAATCACTGTGTTTGGAATATGTATGCACAATGAGAATGGAAGGGAAACAGAAATGAGGGAAAAAAACAGATAGATCACAGACCTCGTTGACATGTTTTGGCAAAGGCGATTGCGTTCCCCCCTACACCGCAAAAGGCATCCAGGATCGTATCACACCTACATCTCTCGGCGATTTGGTCTGCTATCGTTTCGGGTGTGATGCTGTACCATCCTTCTTCGTCGAGCAAGCATCCCGGAGGCGTAGAGTACAGCGATAGGTAACGCGTGCGCTGATGAAAGTCTAGGTGGGCATCGTTCGACACGAATATTGACGCAATTAGTGAATTGATGACAACTCACATTTTTGTAGGTGCTCGGGTACTTCAGAGATATCAGTATAATGGGGGACGAGGCCCGTTGCATCATACTTGTCTACCCATCGCTGGTTAGGTGACCTATCCTGACCATTTTCGTAACGTTCGCCATCATCGACTTTCCTTCTTTTCCGTGACCGAGACTTGGCCGTAGCAGCAGTAGTCAGCACGTCACCAGAGCTAACCAGCTGATCAGCAAGACTCGGACCATCCGCTAAGTTTGTCACAGTCGTTGTACCAGTGGTAGCTGTGGATTGAGTCGAGGCGTTTGTAACGTCCGAGCTCGCTGTCGTCTGAGTCTCGGATCCGAACGCTTTGGAAACAAATCCAGATAATCCGGTTAGGCCTCCATATTTTCTTTTGCCCATTCAACCTGATTCTTGGTGGAGGTGGGAGGATGAGCACATGCGAAGCTGGCTTGTAATGTTCACGTGACTCGCTGATTGCCTTCGTTTATATTCTTGGCTTGATACTCCTGGGTGCGTACAACACAATTTTGGACTTGCACATCGATGGTACATGGAAAACATGACTGTTTTCAACAATCAATGGGTAACTTCTTCTGTATTAGGTGCATATATGCTATAACATAACTCCATGGGCATGAACAGGCGGCCGAAAGTGATGCAAGAGGTTGAGAAGAAACGAAAGGACATTGTGGGCGCATATACTTCCATTGAACCTCCTAATTGAAGAAGAAAATCTTTGTACTATGGTCACAAACGTCGCATCAAAGTATCTGACAGACCGTGAGCACCATAAGTTGGTTATGTGCTCCCTCTTGATCCTGCTCGAGTTGCTGTGGTTAAGAGGTAATGGGAGGAAATTGCCATCGCACCTTGTGACATTGGTATGCTTCGTCTCCCCCAGACTATCCACCGCACCTCATCACGAAAGGAAAGGGGGGAAGCTTGCCGTACACCATCGTTAACGCTGAATGCCTGACGTTCGCATCTGGGCAGTTCAGCTGCCTTGCAAAATGCAAAGTTTTTACCTCAGACAACCCCCAATCGAGCCTTAACCCAAAGCATGATCGAATCGGTCGGGAACAATTTGGCGTTCATGAAGAAATGTCCTCCAAAATAGCCTTTGGCACACATGAAGCGTCATCTGATGATGTTGGACGTTTTATAAGGCAGCCAGTTCGTATCATCGTTTAGCACTGGAATTATTTTTACATATTGAAGGTACCTGAGATCTGACTGAAATCGGACACGAATCCCCATCTATTTCTTCGATGCGGCTTGTATTCAAGCAGAAATTTCTTTACAGAATTTGACGTGGTTCGGAGTACAGATATTTACCGGAATCTATCGAGACTTGCGCTCATTTCGTGTGTTCCACACCATCGTCGCATAGCGCGTAAGCTAAACGTTATTTACGGTCAAGGTAATGTTGTGTCTCCACAGGCAGACTTGATTTGACTATCTCACAAGCTTGCATACCCATAATCCAGGAATATGGCATGTGTATGATAAGCTCAATCAAGTCACGGTTGGAACGGAAGCTTGTGGCTAGGGAGGGAAGAGAACCTCAAAAATCACTAATTCTAGCTCTTCTGATCTCCGGAACAATCCCGCCATGTCTTCAGCAGGGATATCTCACACCATGATATCTAGAGCTTCAAGCTGCATCACACTCGAAATGTTGAACTGATGCGCGTTTTTATTCACTGCCAAAGATGTGTCGCAGTCGAGGGCACTTTAGACCATCCAGAGATCCTTCACGAAGTGATGAAGACTGTACTTCAGCGCCGGGAATCAGTTACCAGCCAGTCTGTATTGCCGGAACCTTGTGTCAGTTGCGACCAAATCGTGGGACAAAGCAATCAGTTTATCGTCATCGAAGGCATATTCCGGCAAGGTCTCGCATGTATTGACGTTTCTTCACTGTAGGCTGCCCTGCAACAGCAAGTCCGGTTGAACCGTGTCTTATTTACCTCTTGGTCGACTATTAGAAGTTAGAGCAGGATGAAGAGTTGACTTCGCTACCTCTCTCATCGCTTCTTCTCTCGACCCAGGTTTTCTGTCCCGAGCGTACATCATGAGCGGCAATAAGCGATTCAAGGTGGCAATATGGTGTGGTTTCCATGCAATCCCTTGGTACTCCAACCCATGATTGCTGAACTGGATGGCTTGTAGCGGAGCTGGTATTGCGGGATTAACGATAGCTGGTATGACTCCTATCCCACGGGTGTCACATGCTTGTAGGACCAACGTCCTTGATATCTAGTGGCACTGTCTAGATATCCGGACATTGAGATCGAAGTATTTGAAGGGGCAGCACAGTTGGCTGAAATTGGCGCTGGCATTGGGTTCTTTCCGCGTCTGTATTAAATCCTAATCTGTTGTTTGCATTGTTTAACGGTGTTTAATGCAGGTCCTTGGAAGATTCTTCAAAAACTTGGGCTTGAAAAGGAGCTTCTTCAGCGCTCGGATGTCAAGCCTGTAGACGGACCAGGTAAATACCTAGCATCATGCCATGAGTGTGAAATTCACAGCTTACCTTCATAGTGGACTCCTTCCACTACCGCAAAGGCGATCAGGAGGATGGGTTTGATTTCTATACGTTAACCACACAAGGTGATTCAGTCCGTTCAATCGCTTCTTGCTGATCCTCATGCCTGCATTCCCAGGGAATATGATTGCATTCCACCGCGCAGAATTCCAAAAGGCATTGATAAGGAAAGTACTGCCCACTTGCAAAATACACTGCTCCAAACGCCTCAAAACGTACGTGCGAAAACCTTACCGTATGATCGAGTTGGTTTTTGAAGACGGAACTACTACGACATGCGATGTTCTCGTTGGAGCAGATGGGATCAGGTCTGTGGTGAGGCGTGTGCTGCTAACGGAGAAGGCGCAGATTGCCAGAGCTCGGAATGAAGACGCTGCACGTATTGATAAGATATTGGCTCCTGTCGAACCTGCCTGGACAGGACAGATTGCGTATCGCGCTATAGTACCGGGAGAGGAATTGAGAGCGCGTGCGCCAGGCCACCGAGTGCTCACAAGTGCAGTTCAGGTTTGGGGGTATTAAAACTGTTGATTGCAGTTCCTGACGTTGCGAATTTAGTATCTAGGAAAGAACGGAGTAGGTGTACCCCGCTCTTCCCACATGTCTGGCTCTTATCGAAGACGTCGCAGTTTTTACTTGCCTATCCAATCTCGCTTGGAGAGTTGATTAATATCGTCGCGTTTAGAACGCGGCATGATTTGGAAGGCTCCAATTTCGAGGGAAAGTGGGTCTCTACTACAGACAAGACCGAATTTACCCGCGAGTTTTCCCACTGGGAAGCCGATGTACATGAGCTGCTAGACGTGAGTCTTCATAAGCCTTCCTTGAAGCCCGGACCGGATGCTGAATAATCTGGTTAGTGTGTTGAGAAGGCCACGAGGTGGGCAGTGCATACAATTAGGCCCATGGATTCGTTTGTACAGAGCAGAGTCGTACTTGCTGGAGATGCTGTGGGTATTCTTATTTACGGTTACTTCTCCGGTGGACCAATGTTGATAATTCACTGTCCCAGGCTCATGCTATGTTACCCCACCAAGGGTCAGGTGCTGGGCAAGCTGTAGAGGTGAGTAGAACGAGGCTGACAAAACATGCATCCTTGACGAGTTGTATTAACTGTCACGTGCAAGGATGCGTACATATTGTCTTCCCTGCTCGGACACCCTAAGACAACGCGTGAGACGCTGGAGCATGCATTACAAGTATATGATCAAGTGAGAAGGCCATTCGCGTTGGAAGTGCAACGAAAGAGTCGTTTGGCTGGGCGTTACTTTACGTTCCATCCGGAAGTGACTAACCTGGACATGGATGAGGGTGAGGAGCAGTCACGAGATAAGTTGCTGGACCTGGCAGAGAAATTTACAAAGAACTGGGAGTGGGCGTGGACGACGCATATCGAGGATTCGTTGGAGGACGCGTTGAGGATGTTGGAAGAAGAGATCTCGACGGACAATACTCACACGAACGGTGCTGTGAAAGTGTAAATGATAGATTGGCTTAAGTCATGGTAATCATGCATCGGAACGATTCCAGCACCGTTGATGAACTTGTGGCATATTTAGGTCATGGCGATTATGCATCAGAATGCTTCCTTTGACACGTGAAGTTTCTACTAAGAGCGCAAAGTCCGTTCCTATTCATCGCAACGCTCGACTGTAACCCCAGTATGACTCAGTTTAGACCCAGCATTTCGAGAAGGATGCCATATATTATGAAGCGAGGAGCATGACACAGACAGTCAGTGGATCTGTCCTGGTTCCGCGCTTAACTTAAACGTACTAGCGCCAACTGCTAAAGTCACACGTGCCACATTCAAACTCAGCACCACCAACCAAAAGACCTCTGCAAATCAGGGATATATCGAGTACGCCCGTATGTCTTGAACCGTGATTGCACTGATATGTATAGATCACATTGGCCTAGGGAGTGCCAGAACTCTACAAGATATATCCGCTTTGGTTATCGAGGCATGATCAATATCACAGGGTTAGTCACTGACATTGACTCTCCTGAGAACCTTTGTAACGATCCCAACTCCACTCACCATATAAAAAATAAAACGAGTTAGCAGTTATTCGGTTCCAATCCCACGGACTGTTTGAAGCACGTTTTTTATCAACTGCGATTCACATTGTCTATAATAGTTACTGCATGCATGCAGAACGCGACATGATCGACGTTATTCAGTTTCACGAATGTCAAGGTGAGAGAGAACCCGCGAGCGAGGAATCAGCTGCCTGATTCAGCAGCAGCAGTCTTGCTCAGCGAACGTGGGACGAAACATGTCGGCCCCCCACCCCATCTCGTTTGTTCATTTTCTTCGGTTCTTTTTTGGGTCTTTTCCTGTTTCCTTTCGTACAGAACGGTTTACGCCACCAAGACCCGGCATGAATTGATAATGTTTCTTCTTGGGAGAGTGTATGGGCTAGCTTGCAAAGGCAGGTGTCCGGCTGGATCGTGTCTTAGTTTCGTCCCGGCTTATTAGAGTGAAAGTAAGCACGGGTTTTATATGATATCCAACGGACCGTATTTATTAAGCTGGTCTTTGCTTTCCTTGGACCCAAAGTTCCAAGTTCTTTTTCTTTCCAACTCGTACTTTTCACAACATGAGCGCTAGTCCACGATTGAGAATCGCGATATGGTATGTTTCTCCCTCCCCCCTTTCTCCCTCTAAACGATTCCCCCCTGATGAATGACCTTTTACTGTGTATAGCGGATCTGGTATTGCCGGGTTGACGATGGCAGGTAGGCCGCTCGTCCTCTTTCGCACACTGTGTATCCGTGAAAATAACAACCTCGTTTGTCGTCTAGTGGCTCTGTCCAGATACCCAGACATCCAAGTCGAAATATACGAACAGGCTGTCCATCTAGCCGAGGTTGGCACCGGCATCACCATGTTTCCACGTAATTTATTTCCTTTTGGCCATCACTTGCAGCTTGTCTGAGATTGGATTATGCTTTTTAGGCCCATGGGATATTCTCAAAAAATTAGGCCTCGAAGACGAGCTGCTTAAACATTCAAGCAAGCAGCCCGTAAACGGAGAGGGTAGGTAGCCATACATCGAGAGCTCTTCCGTTGATGTGGATGACGCGTTTCGTTTGTAGCCGAGTCCTTCTTTTATCGCAAAGGCGATCAAGAGCCAGGGATTGATTTCTACTCGATGGTCACGGACGGTGAGCCAAAACCCATCCAGTTGTTTTTGTTTTACCTCTTTTCAAATGTCTCATACACCTATGCTCCTTTCTCAGGTATTATGTTGCCACTCCACAGACCAGAACTCCAGAAAGCGCTGATGTCAAAAGTGCCGCCCTCATGCCAAACGCACACCGGAAAACGTCTGAAAACATACGTGCGCAAACCCGAGCACGTTGAGCTGGTTTTCGATGACGGAACGACAGCGACGTGCGATATGCTCGTTGGGGCGGACGGAATCAAGTCTGCGGTGAGGCGCGTGATGTTGACGGAGAAGGCGCAGATTGCAAAGGCGCGGGGTGAAGATCAGACGCATGTTGACAAGCTTTTGTCTTCCATTGACCCGGTGTGGACGGGACAGACCGTCTTTCGGGTTACGATCCCGGGTCAGGTGTTGAGAGACCGTGCGCCTGGTCATCGAGCACTCACAAAGACGGTTCAGGTTCGAGATCTTCTTGCTTAAAATATATTGTTGTTGTGATGCTGACGTTTTCTTTGAAATGCAGTATGTAGGCGTACACGGAGTATGTGCTTAATTCCTTTTTCTCATACATTCTTTCTGATTGGGCCTTTACAGTTTGTGATTGGCTATCCCATTGTCACATATGGTGATTGGATCAACATTGTGGCGTTCAGAACATGGCCGTGGTTTGAAAATACCGAGTATGATGGCAAGTGGGTCAGTGAGGCGGATGGAGCTGAGGTTTTACGGGAATATACTCATTGGGAGCATGAAGTGCATCAACTTTTAGGCGTACGTGTTTACAGACTTTCTCAAAGGGGTCACCGGACATTGATCGGTTTGTTCTAGTGCATTGACAAGTGCTTGAAGTGGGCCGTGCATGCGATTGTGCCTATGGATTCATATGTCCATGGCCGTGTCGTTCTTGCCGGAGACGCCGTGCGTACCTTGTCCTATTCAAAATTCTCATCCTCACAGTTTTCTCGTTATCAAGGCTCATGCGATGCTGCCGCATCAAGGATCAGGTGCAGGCCAAGCCATCGAGGTGAGTCGGTTTGTTCACCCAAACAGTAGCGACCCCAGTTATTTAATGTCCCACAACTCCTCGTCACACGCACACCAGGACGCTTACATGTTATCTTCCTTGTTGGGCAATCCCAAGACGACACGCAAGACACTCGATCATGCAATACAAGTATACGACGATACGAGGAAACCGTTCGCAAACGGAATATACCGAAAGAGTCGCTTAGCTGGCCACTACATGATGTTGCACCCCGACGTGATCGATTTCCCAGAGGATGAGGAACCCGAGGTGACAATGAAGAACCTCGCAGAGTTGGGAGACAATATTACAGAGAACTGGTCGTGGTCGTGGAGGACGCGCATTGATAGTTCGGTGGATGACGCGGTGAAGATGCTGGAAGAAAAGATTCAATCAGCGAGTAATGGCGTTGTGAATGGCGCTTCGACGGTGTAACGATCTGTTTTGCAGGCTGGGAGTCTTAGAAACCCACCTACGGAAACCGGCCCGGATGTGCGAATACAATTAAGTACATGTAGAAATAAAGCAATTCAACTATTTTTCTCTTTCTTGTTCTCATATCGCACTTGCACGCGGTGTAGGATTCAGCAATGGCATCTCAACGAACACTAGAGGAATGGACGTCCCTCGTACAAGCAAAAATCAATCAAGTCCTCTCCGACTCCGACTCCGACTCCAAAAAACCTGAGCTGGGACCATTCTCAAGCATTCAATCACCCAAAGAAACTCTGTTTCCCCAAGTCATTGATCACACGCTGCTCAAACCCGATGCCACGCCCGCACAGATCGATGAATTGTGTGCGCAAGCGATTAAATACAATTTCAAGGTTTGTCTCATGGGATCATATAAATGCGGCATACTTGCATACTTATATAACTTGTATACCTTGCTGCGGTGGGCAGTCGTGCTGTGTTAATAGTGTGAATGTGAAACAGGTCTCTGAATGTCTTGCAGGGACGCAAATTATCACCTGCAGCGTCGTGGGTTTTCCGCTTGGAGCTAGCTGCACGGCAGTCAAGGCTTTGTGAGAATATTCGTCTCCTACCTGCCCATATAACATCGCTCAATCCACCCATCTATCGATCGGATTTGCCTTTGGATGACAATGGCCATACAACAGTGAATCATCACAAGCCATAAAAGACGGCGCACGCGAAATCGACATGGTGATCAACATTGGCGCCCTCAAAGCCAAGCAGTATCACGTCGTACACGACGACATCCGCGCCGTCGTCCAAGCCTCATCACCCCACCCCGTCAAAGTCATCATCGAGACCGTCTTTCTCTCCGATGAAGACAAGGTGGCCGCTTCGTTTTTGGCAGCTGAAGCTGGGGCGGCTTTTGTGAAGACGTGCACGGGATTTTCGGGGGGAGGAGCTTCGGCTGAGGATGTGACGCTGATGAAGAGGACTGTGGCGTATAAGGGGATAAAGGTCAAGGCTTCGGCGGGTATAAGAAGCTTTGAGAAGTGTGCTGAGATGCTCAGGGCGGGAGCTGATCGTATTGGAACGTATGTCGAGCTTTTTTTTTTACCTGTGTTTGTTGAGAGAGGTTGAGCTTGAGTTTGCGTCTAGGTCGTCTGGAGTGGTTATCATGGAGAACGCGGTTGGACATTCCGAGGCGTATTAGGTGCTGCTACTAGGGATCGCTGGCCGCACCAGTGCTGTTTTTTTTCTTCGTGTAAAAGTATGGCAATGCGATTCATGTTGGTCTTCAAGCTAGAGGCTTGTGGCGCCATCAACGGTGAACAGATTGTTGAATGAAGAAGACAGAGTTCACAATTACATTCGTTTGGGTTGAACACATGTTATCTGACCCTAAAAGATTCAGCCCCTATCCACAGTGCGCAGCGTACACGCCAACCACAAACAAATTATCCCGCCTCCGAGACGGTAATGAAGCGGGGGCCAATCGATCCGAGGGCCATTCAAGAGGCTGGAAATACTGTTCTAGAGACGATTCGGGGAGTCGGCATCGTCATAAAAAACATAAAAAAAAGACACTGTGCCGCCCAATGTTTACATGAATTGACGTTATCTGAATGAAGAGCGCCCTCGCCGCCTCGCCCCTGAAACCACGGGTCCGGTCGAATCGTGTCTTTTTGTTTCATTCCATGGAGTGGTGGAATGTAAAAGAGAGAGAGAACAGTGAATGGTCGTCCTATCTGTCTGTCTGTCCTCTTCTTGCTTTCATTGGACTTACTCTCACTCAGGCGTGTACATCATGAGCGCTGATAAACGGTTCAAAGTGGCGATATGGTACGAGGCTCAATCCTTTCTCGCTGCCAGGTACTCTAACGCATAGCGTGTAGCGGCGGTGGTATTGCTGGGTTGACAATGGCTGGTCTGTACACCATCTCTATATATGTTTCATACTGTATCTGTGAGGAGGGGTGCTGACAGACTTTTGATATCTAGTGGCACTATCTAGGTTTCCCGACATTGAAGTCGAGGTGTTCGAAGGCGCAGCATGTATAGCCGAGATTGGCGCTGGTATTGGCTTCTTTCCGCGTCTGTGTTTATGCTTTAGGCTTGTTGCTCGTACCAGGCTGAACCATCCTCACCAGGTCCATGGGAGATCTTGAAGAAACTAGGCCTCGAAGAAGAGCTTCTCAAACGTTCAGACGTCAAGCCCGTAAATGGACCAGGTAAATCGACACGCCTACTACTGTTTCACAAGCAAAAAGTCTACAACACGTTCTTCACAGCGAAATCTTTTCACTACCGCAAAAGCGACCAAGAGAAAGGATTCGATTTCTATACGTTGATTACACAAGGTGAAGCCAGCCCTCTCACCCACCTTCTCACCTCACCTCACCATTTCACTCACACTTTTTTTTCGCTAGGAATCTTAATTCCACTCCACCGCGCAGAATTCCAAAAAGTACTACTAAACAACGTATCACCCGCTTGCAAAATACACTGCGCCAAACGTCTCAGGACATACGTCCGGGAACCCTGTCGCATCATCAAGTTGCTTTTTGAAGACGGAACGGCTGCGACGTGTGACGTTCTCATTGGCGCGGATGGAATCAAATCTGCCGTTAGGCGCGCGTTGTTGACGGAAAAGGCTCAAATTGCTAGGGGGAGGAACGAAGATGCTGCGGTTGTGGACGAGATATTGGCTGCCGTCGAGCCTGTTTGGGCGGGACAAATCTCATATCGCACCGTCATACCTGCAGAGAAGTTGAAGGCGCGCGCACCTGGCCACCGAGTGTTAACAGATAGAGTCAAGGTTCGGTGCATCTTCAAAAGATTATTTGTTTATGCTAGTGCTGACGTTCTGAATAAAAGTATATAGGAAAAGACGCTGTAGGTGTATGCTGCTTCGCCATCGTTTTGTCCTTACACAAAAACGTCGCAGGTCATCATTGCCTATCCAGTCTCACTTGGGAAATTGGTCAACGTTGCGGTGTTCAAGGCATGGCACGATTTGGAGGGGGCACCTTTCGAAGGGCAATGGGTCTCTACCGCCGATAAAGCTGAATTCGTTTGTGAGTTTTCCAGCTGGGAAACCGAGGTGCAGGAGCTTCTGGACGTGCGTTTTTTTCCCCCATAAATTCCCACAAGGTCCAGAGATGAACCATTTGGAACTAGTGTGTTGAAAAACCCATGAGGTGGGCGGTGCATACCGTTCGACCCATCGATTCATTTGTCCAGAGTCGAGTCGTACTCGCCGGAGATGCCGTGAGTTGTCCTTTCATATTCATCTAGTTCAACGACGTGAGCGTTAACCGTTTACTGTTTCAAAGGCTCATGCGATGTTACCGTACCAAGGATCGGGCGCAGGGCAAGCTGTAGAGGTGAGCACAAAGGCAATCGCAGTCATTCACGATTTCCGTTTTAACACGTCATCCAAAGGACGCCTACATCTTATCTTCTCTTCTCGGGCATCCCAAAACGACACTCGAAACACTCGATCATGCATTACAAGTGTACGACCAAGTGAGGAGACCATTCTCATTGGAAGTGTACCGAAAGAGTCGCTTGGCTGGGCAATACATGATGTTACACCCCGACGTGATTGACTTGACCGAGGATAAGGATGGGGTTGTGGATGGGGAGCAGACGAGGGGCAAGCTGTTGAATTTGGCAGAAGAACTCACAAAGAACTGGGAGTGGTCATGGACGACGCGTATTGACGGTGAGTTTGAGGGTGCATTGAAGTTGTTGGAGGAAAAGACTTTGACGTGTAATGGATTCATGCACTTGAACGGTGCCGTGAAAGAGTGAGGATTCGAAAAATTTGCTTGTACATCAGAAGGCTGGCGGGCACAAATATTGACCCACGTTGTTATATAATATACTGTACCATTTTCTCCGTCCAATCTCCTAGAGCTGCTGGCCAAGTCACTCCGTGTCTGCCCCTACACCTCCATATCTCCTTCTACTCATCTTTCCCGCTTCCTTCCACCGCCTCTTCCACTCTTTCGTCAACTCGCCCCTCGACTCTTCCCATCTCTTCCTAATCTCATCCTCCGTCTCCGTCCTATAAAATCCAACGCTCGAATCACGCCAATTCCACCCCTTTTCTTTAGCTATGTCGAAAAAGTCCCTTGCCCGCCCTTTGTTTGTGGAGCCCAGTATCGAGGAGGCGGGTAAAGGGAAGAACAAGGCTTGTTTTGGGTTCAGTTGGACTGTTGGTGCTGTATGCGTTCGTATCTGTCCAGTAGCGGCGATGAAAGTCGGGACTGTTACGGGGATGGATTCCGTTATTGGTGCCTGTTCTGTTTCTTCAGTGGAGGATATGGGGAATGGGACGTCATCATCTAGCTCCAAATCAAGGTCCAAACGGCCCAGAAGAGAGAAAGTGGCTATACGAACATGGAAATCAGACTTTGAGAGGCAGGTAATAAATAAAAGCTAACCTTCTTCCTCTCGAGGAGCAAACAAATCTTTCAGTTTATCTGCATTCGTCATCGTCTTCGCCTTCTGTGAGGCTGAATCGCTAGTATTCCTTTCCCCAACATTGCCTGGTGAGTGGGATCGTTCCGAGAGACGTTCTTCTTCTCTTTCTTCACCGTGTTCACTCTCACTCTCGACATGCATACTCTCGTCCCCACTCACTTCATCACCCCCACCCTCATCATCGTCACTCTCCATGTCCCCCTCTCGCACCTGCTCCTCAGTCATTAAACCGCGACGACCTCCATCTCCGATTATATTATCCGGCATTGCCACGTCCACAAACACTCCCTTCAAATGCACACTCCCATACTTCAACATATCAATCTTCTTCCTCCTAGCCCTCACCTCCACCTTCTTCTCCCTCCTCTTCTTGCTCTTCTTCTCCGCCAGGTTTTCCCTGCCCTTAACCACGGTGGCGGTGGCGGTGGCGGTGGCGCTGTCAACTCCCGTCAAAGGTTTCAAAGGTCTCATCTTCATCGGCCTCAACACCCTCCCAAGCGGCGTGACCACCCACCCCGGACGTGAATGCGCATTCTCTTTTGTGACGAGAGACATATCCTGAGCGTGCACCGACCCGTATTTGTCTATCCTGCGTTTTTTCTTGGCTGGCCCTTCTTGTTCATCGGCCGCGTTTTCTGCTGCGATGCTGTGGGCATAGTAAGTAGGCGTAGAGATGGTATGAATTGTGAATGTCAGTAAGTAAGTAAGTAAGTAGACGCTTGTGATGGGGGGGAGGCTGGGCGCGCACCGTTTGGAAAAATCAGGTTTTGCTTCTCCAATTCTCAATTTGGCGCCTTTCCACGTCGTCCCACTCAACAACGTCAAACCTATCGAAAAGATTAAGTGGGAGGTGGATGGAACAAGGAACAAAAACGCAAACGCAAACGTACACTTTGCCAACTTTACCGGCGTCGCCTCCATCGTCACATACCCAAACTTTCTGGGCTTACCTACGCCATCTAACGCTCCAAACCCGTCCATGGCCTTCACGGTTCCAAAGGAGGAGAGTCGCTGGGAGATGTCAGAGGCGCTCAGGGCTGGTGTGAGTCCCGAGATGTGTAGGCGTTTGGTGACGAGCGTCGTCTCCCCAGCACCCGACATTGGAGAGATTCAAGGGTTTGATGGTAAAATTCCGGGTACGATATCGATATTAGCTTACATAATCACACGACGACAACGCCGGCCACACAACCCATCAACAGCGCGTCCACCGTCCCCGCCGTCTTATCCTCCAACCACCCATCAAACTTTTCAAACATCCTCATCGCCGCTCCCCGCTCTTCCGCGCTCACTCGCGCCTGTTTGGCAGGCCATATTCCTCTTTCTTCCAGACCGATAAAGTTGATCGTCAGCCCCCCAGAAGAGGAGGAGGGATCCAGCTTGGTGACGAGGTCGACGGTCCAAGTGTCCGTTCCATAAAAAGAGGCTTCTTTGATATGGTGTCGGGCGAATTCGTCGGGTGGGTTGTCGTCTAGCGTCCACTGTAACACATGGGCGTCGAATGCGATGACTGTGGCATGGGCGAAGAGAAAGGTGAGAAAGGGTCAATAGAAACGGTTACGACCATTCTTGACAACTCACCAGTCCAGATTAACCCAGGATGATGAACCTCAAGTGTTAAACTCCTCGTTCCACTCGCAAAATCCTTGACGTCATTCACAGCCGTCACACTAAAGTTGTTGCCACTCGCCCAAGGCGAAACGTATCCATACTCAACTGGCAGCGAAATCTTGTACGCCGTCAAGAACTAGAAAAAAACCATCAGATTGCTGGTGTGAATATAGAAAACAGGCTTACCGCAGAAAAGGGATAGAGAGAATCCCAATCCGAGTTGTGATCGTCCATCACAACCAGAGAGGGCACTGCATCCAGCTGTGCAAACTCTTTGGCGATGTCACCTACAAGCTGGTCCAACCCCGGCGCCCCATCCGCCGCCGAAAGATGTAAATGCCTCTCATGACTCGTGACCTATGGAGGGAGGAGGGGAGAATGAACAAAACTCTCCACGTGCAGTGAGAAACAAAAACGCCCAAAACTCACATTCTCCAAATGAAGCACAAACAATCTCTTCTGATGCATCTCATCAAACGGCTTCCTAACCGCAAACACAGCCATCACCATCGTCATCAAGACGGTCAAAAAGACGATACCCCTAAGCAGAGACCTCCTCCCAAACCGATGCGCCAACGGGAGCACAAACGAGACCGTCTGGAATCCTAGGGTAGATACGACGGTGGCGATGATGGTGTCGGCCGGTGCGCCTGCCCCAATTCGTCCCGTGAGAGGCACGAAAAACTCGACAACGGAGACGAGCAGCATCGTTCCCGTTATCAATGGCAATATCAACCCAATCCCATACGTCACCAACGATATCTCGCCCATGGTCTTGCTTCTGGTAAAAAGGGGATTCAAGAGAAGGGAAACGAAAAGAGGGAGGGCCGAGATGAAAAAGAGTACCGCCGAGCCAATGCCGAGAGATTGCAAAACAAAGGCGGCGGCTGATTTGACGAGGAGGATGGCGCCGAACATGGTTCCTTCGGGTATAGGTCCAATGAGGTATTGTGAAAGCAGGATACCTGCCAATCAATTCACGAATGAATAAACGATCTACCTCGAAAGCAAAATAGAAAGAAGGGAAGGACGCACCAAGAAGCATAGGAACACCATACAGCACCATCACGGAATACTCGTTCGAGAACCAACTCATTCCCTTTCCCAACACCTTCGACATAACCAACGCCACCAAATTCGAGATGATGATCCCTCCCAGGCCTCCGCACAGCACGGCTCCTACAGCCTTGCTCTGTTCTTTCCACATTCCTCCCGCTCCTGCACTACTCTCTGCCACGCTCGCTTTTGCCACGCCATTCAACTCCTTCGCGCTTGCAATTCCGTTACTCCCATTCGCCTTCAGAGCGCCATTCACTTCGTTCACTTCTCCATTTACATGCCCACCACCATCCCCTTTCCCACTCGCCTTCTCCTTCTGACTCTCTTCCTCCACCTGACCTCTAGCCCTCACAAGCATAACCGACGCCAGCAACAAGGCCGAATACATCACCTTTGCCGTCGAAAACGAGTACATAATAAACACTCCGATGTGTGAAAAGAACACGGTCGAGGGTGGAATGTAGCCTTCGGTTAGAGTGGGGAGTGGAGAGTCGCGGGAGGAAAGGTATTGTAAGAGGGCGAGTGTGTTTTCGGCCATGTGCTGTGGGGAGGGGCAGTAGGACGAGAGTTAGATGGAGTGGTTAAGGACGAGCAAAGGGAGACTGACTTGAGCCACTCCTGGTTGGATATTCTCTACTAGATCCTACATCAACTTGGACGTTAATATGCAGTAGGTTCCGCAAGTCAGAAAAACACGAACCTTGCGCATATGGTATAAATAACTGTTCCCAACCACCGCCATCTACCATACAATGATATGCCATCAGCTCACAACGCCCAAAAAGTCGCCAAACCAGGGGGGGAGTGAAACTCACGTCTAATCCAGTCACATTGAGGTATTGCTCAAACTGTCGAAAATCGGTACTAGGATGCGTATGAATGAGTACGTTTGTCACTAGTGACGGCATATGTCAAGGCACAACGTACTCTGAGAGAATGATTCCCGAGCTAAAAATGTCGTTTGCAAGAATAGTGCCAAAAGGCCTAAAAATGCGCGCATTTAGTTTTAAAAAAGAGAGTGGGAAGAAAAGCGGGGACAAACCTCGGAACATGCGAATAGGCCTCTATCATCTGTTCAGACGTAGCTTGGAATAGCAGTTCACGACCCGTCGTTCCCGCCGCTTCCAAATTGATGGCCGCCCGCACGCTGTTGAGCCCCAACAACATCAATTTCAATTCATAGCGCGCCGTGCGCGCGTGAAAAAAACAAAGTAGGCAATTTGTGTGCTCACGTAGACGCGATAGGATGCTGCGTCGAAAAGAGATGCGACCCATCTTGCAAACTCTCCTCCGCATTATTAAACACTGTTCATTACGCCCCCCGTTCATGTTCAACGAAAAGGAAAAGAGATGGGGGCAAAGAACAAGGGGCTCACAGAACACAATAGCATATTCCGGTTCCCAATCTGGCGTGTTCAACAGCACCCTCATCACGTCCATCATCACGCCCACACAGAGCGCGTCGTCGGCAGCCCCAGGACTAGGTAGCGTACTGTCCAAATGCGAGTTGACGAGGATGGCGTGTTCTTTTCCCGAGGGCGTTCCGTTGGATACGCGCACGATGATGTTGGTGAGGTTGACATAGGTTTTGTAGAGGCGTTTACCCATCATGTCGAATCTGTTTCCGCAACCAAACTTCAATCCATGGAATGGGCAAGGGAGTACGGAACGGAACGCACCGATGACTCCCACTCCCCTGCTGCCTCCACACCTCACATTCCAACTTGCGCCTCCCACCCATCCGCTCCACAATCCGTTCACATTCACCCTTCATCTCCAACATTCGGTCATACAACCACGCGTCGCCCAAAGCATGTTCATACGTTCCCACCGTTCTGTATCCGATATCTTCAGAAAGGTATCTCGACACGTTGAGGATGTTGGATTCGGAGATTTGGGGGAGGCGCGTGAGGGGGTCGGTGCTGTCGTGCGTCGATCAGGATAGGTCAAGGGGAGAGGGAGAGCCTAGGGGGAATACGTACAGTTCGGTTTTGGGTATAGGTAGATCTTGTCAAAACCCCCATTCCAAAGAAAAAACATCAGCAAAAGAAAATATGGAAAGAACAACCCGCAGCCCGTCGCAGTTCTCATGACAAACGACCACCACCACGAAAGAAATAAAGAAAAACTTACGGGCATGATGCCAATACGCCAACAAAGGTGCCCCAACTAAAACAGGCGACAACGCCAACAACGACTTTAAAGGTCCCCAACGGTGTCCCTTCTGCTGCTGCTGGCCCTGGTGATGATTGCCTACCATGTTGCGTCTGATACGAGAAAGGAGAGACTTGTCCTAGCTGCCAACCGGGTGAGGTGAGGGGGTATGTATGTGTATGGGATATAGTAACCCGGGAGGGTATTGTAAAGAAAGGAAACGAAGGAAAGGTGAGAGTCCCAATATCGACTCTTCTGATGAGGAAAGGAGGGGAGGAGGAGGGGGAGGAGGAAGGGGAGAGGAGGATAAATCCGAACAACGCGGGCCGGGTAGAATATTTTATTTTTACGTGCAAGTAATTGAAATTTGTGACTAGAAAGACGCCAGAAATCAAATGTCAGACGTCCAATAGTCAAATTTAAAAATGACAGTTCTCCAGCATGACCCACTTGTGCCTTGAGGCGCGGTGGACCATGAGGTCAATCAGTGACACGAGGCAAGGACAGTTTAAGTGACCTCTGCACCCCCAAACATTGCACACATACAGGTTAATCCAACATTCACATCCAACACATGATCCAACCCAGCAGCCCCCGTCCTATCCCAAAATCGCTATCCAAGAATTTCGCGCAAATCCCCTCGCTTCTCTTCCATCCATTCATTCTCTCTTCTTCTTCACCGCTAAAACGCACATCAACTCCATCAAGCAAGCATAACAAACCACCCTGACGAAACACTCACGATTATCCCCATGTCCGCTCCCACTTTTCACGCCCGACTTTGGCGGAGCCTTTCTCTTCCCTCCCACCTCCGCCTCTGCCTCCTCATCCACCTCCATACCCCTACCCTTACTGGTACCACCACCGGCACTCTTGCCCCCTCTCCCTTGTCTCCTCTTCTTCCTCGGCACCGCAAACGGCCCAACAGGCGCCCCAGGCACATCCTCACAATCAGGACAAAACCACTCTCCATCCGGTACCGCGTCCAACGGCGGATCAAGACATCCCAAATGCCACGGACTATCGCACTGGAATCGACCAAACGTTCGTCTCTCACCTAAGTACCTTCTATGAGCGGGAAGAGGTCGGACACGACACGCACCTTGTCACATTCGAGCGGATCCCCATAATCCTTTTCACAACCTACACACAACTGCGGTGGATCCACCTCAACAGGATGCCTTGCCATCTCCGCAAACTTTTCACTCGGCCTCACAAGAATCACCGTCGTATTCTGTCCCGCAGCAATACTACCAACCCCCAACCAAAATCGCATCTCAGTCTCTTGATCAAAAAAAAAACACGAAACACACACTCACTCCAACACATCCAGCCCGTTCAAAGGCACATTCCTCGTCGGCTTGGTCGCACTCTTCGGCTCGTCAGGTCCCAACCCCAGTTCACCGTTCGACGCGTTTTGGCCCCAACACACCGTCATCGGGCTTCCATCATCATCAGGCGTCACAGCCCAATGTGTCACTCCACCGCACCGCGCTAGACTCATTTTGCATCCCCTGACAGCGAGGTATAACCGTGAGATGCATAGTAATGGTAAGTTCAATCGCGGGAACGTACATAATGTCTTGCATATATCGAAAAGTAGAATAAGGAGAACCTGCGGAACCTGTAACATAAAATCACACGTGAGATTACAATGCAGGTAAGTGAGGGTTAGCCATACACACCTTCTCCACTGTTTTTCCACTATCCCCCCCAACCGAAAAAAACACGGGCGTGAACACTCCAACGCCCGACTCCAATCAAACAGCAAAGGAACCCACCTTGCCAGCCATCCAGTACATCCCCTGTTTATCAAGTACCACGCTATTCGTCGGTCCCGCAATAACCTGTGCACCCATCTGCGTCTCACTCGGTCCCGCAAACTATTGTTGCACGTTGAGCCGAGATTCAAAGAAACCCTTGCAGGGCAAGTAGGATGGATCGGTTCGCCACGTACCTGAGGCACCACCTTGGGTTTCAACGCATCGACCTGGTTGCCAAGGCCCAGACGACAGTATCCATTATACCCCCACACATATACCACACTGTATTCGTTAAGAGAGAACATGTATGTTAAATATCGGAGACACAACGCGACGTTAGAGAACGCACCCAGTATCATCTACCGCCAAACTATGTTGAGGTCCAGAAGCGATTTGCACAATCTTCTTCCCGTCCAGCTCCTTTACATACACTTTACACACACAACACCCCTCAGACAAAAAGAAGGACGGATGTCGACGGCAAGACTCACGAGGATATGGCTCAATGTCGTAGGCCGTCTTATTACCGGTCGTTATCCGCTCTCCAGTCGTTCCATTCCCCAACTGGCCTTTTTCTCCACTCCCAAATGTAAATACTGGTTGAGGACTGGTGAGTACGACAACGACAAAGCAGACAAGGGCGCACCTTTTCCCGATTCAGTGAGCACGACCGAAAAGTTGACGCCTGCCGAAGCCATGATGACCTTTTCCTTATTGCCTTGACGACTTATACCGGGTATAAGCTTGAAACTCGATACTTCATTACACACCGGATGTCCGCACTGTACTCCCCACCACCACCACCACCACCACCACCACCACCATCCCGCCAATCAATCAATCAATCAACTCTCTCTTCAACCCAGGGACGACCGAAAACTTCAAAAAAAAGGGCAGCCGCCCACTCACCTGTCCATAACTATTCGCCCCCGCACTCCACACACTCCCATCGCTCCCCACCAACAACGTATGGTTCCTCCCACACGCCGCATGAACCACCCCCGTCCCCTTCTTCGCCCCCAACTCCTGCACCGCCCCCACCCTCCTCGGCGCGCTCTCCGACACGCCCTCCACACCCCTCGCACCTCCCACCCCCAAACACGAAAAACCGTTGCGCCCAAAGAGCCAGGCCTGGCCGTCGACGTCGAGGCAGACAAAATGGCACCCGGAGCAGGAGGTGTGGATGGAGGTCGTGCGGATGTTGAGGAGGGAACGGAGTAGGTGGGGTTCGAGCAAGTCGGGGTTGCTGTTGTTGTTGGTGGGCGGGTGTGTGTGTGTGTGTGAGGAAGTGTCAGTGAGGAGGGGGAGGAGGCGAGGGAGTAGTAACCTTTGTTCTTCTGATTTACCGCCTCGCTCTTTTCTCCCGAGTTTGGGCCTGCGTTGTTGGCGGTGAGCGGTGAATGGAATGAAAGCTGGGAGAGAGACTCACCAGTCTGTCCCGCCAGCGATGAGAACTGTGACGGGAGCGATTGCTGTCAGTCGCTCGAGGGAGGGGGGTAGGGCGGGGAAGCTCACTCACCTCTTCCCCATGCCTGTTCTTGCTCGTCGTCACGTTCTTCAGCGGTGAGGTTTGTAACGTCAGATTCAGTGGTCATGTCCAGTTGTAACGACGAGGAGGACTTTGCGAGTGACCAACTTCAGCGGGGGAAAACAAAAGGGAAAAAAGGTACTATTTATTGCAAAGCTTATAAGGAATATAATAGTAACTTTCAGGTTCAGTCAAAAGTGCTTTGATTTGCTGAAATCAACCGCCAAAGGTAATATATTCGCAATGGGTATAGCACTATTACACTACTGACCACCACCCAGCCTAGTGCGCACTAGATCTCTCGAGGGGCCATCGAGCCAACAAGAACTACAAAACATCAGATGGAATCAGTCAGTCAATCATCTCATCAATCAAACCAGAGCCTACAAGGCACTCACGTATCGACGTTCCCAGGCGTTTAATAGAATACTGTTCAAA
Source organism: Amanita inopinata Kibby_2008 (assembly GCA_001691775.3). NCBI lineage: Eukaryota > Fungi > Basidiomycota > Agaricomycetes > Agaricales > Amanitaceae > Amanita > Amanita inopinata. Next base: position 22,722 of record JNHW02000086.1, on the reverse strand, counting down.
AAAAAAACACATCACAATCCCAGAATCCATCGCTCGCTTAACGCTTTTCCTTAATAAAAAAGACTTGGCTGACACTCACCTCGTACTCGCATCCAGAAAACACAACCGCATCTCCATGAACGAGCGTAAGCACAATCACACCCTTCTCCTCCCCCTCCCCCTCCCCCACCTCCAAACCAGACGTGACTTTGCTCTTACCCTTTCCCTTTCCCTTACCCACACTCTTACCCTTACCTGTACCTTTGTCCTTGCCCTTGCCTTTTGCCGCCTTCAGTTTCAGGCCCGAACCGCCATCCCTGACATGGGCATCCTTGACACCGCTTGCGGCCATAACGTGCTGATGGCTAGGATGCCTATCACCCGCAACGCCCACCGTCGCTACCACGCCAGCGCCATCCCCATCCCCATCTCCATCGGCAGCACCAGCACCAGCATCAATATCACCCACGTCAGACGAAAGCGGCGAAAGGGGCTCGTCCTCCATCCGGATCATCGCGTCCAAATCAGGCATCGGCATCACACCTGAATCCATCATCCCGCCCACATCGACGAACGGTACGCCCGCCTCCATTCGCACCTCGTCTGGCACGGGCGGAGGCGGGGGGATCTCCCATTTTGGTGTGACGGTGAGGACAAGGTCGTTTCCCAAACACATCAGCACCACGCTTCCCCTGTCCGTATTGACCGTTTCGAAAGCTACCTTTGAGAAAACCTTTTAGTCAGTATACCAGACCAACGCAACATAAAGAGTGTATGCGTGTATGCGTGTATGGCACCCACCTTTCTAGTCCCACTCGATACCCATCCAACCATCACCAACCGATCAATAACCATCATCGGTTCCTCCGCATAATTCCTACCCGTAAACAACAACAGATCCCGCGCATCATGCACAACCTTGGGTGCATCTCTCCACGTCAACGACGAAAACGCGCCGCACTTGTCCTCGTTACCGATATCTGACCGAGATTCCGTGACTTGGCATTTAAAGAACGGTCCTGACAATCAAAACCCAAGAACGAGTGAATGAGTGAATGAGCACGTAAAATGAAGGACGGTAACGGACTAACCTGCGTCTCCCACCTTTTTCTGTAAACAAATTTCCTGCTGAATCTGTTCAAATAGCGTCGTCGCCTCTCTCTGCAACTCGGGCAAGTTGCACGTAAACACATGCTTGACCACGCCTCGTTCGTCTTTGCCTCTGCCACTGCCACTGCCTTCGCCATCTTGACCTTGATCCAGACCCTGATCCTGAGGGACAGGACAAGGTCGATACGCCAAAGTCCTCATCCCATCACTCCAATCCGCCACCCGAACATCGACATACGCCGGACACTCATTAAATGGCAACACAATCGGCGTCTGCCTCGGATCCCTCGCCGACTCCAACCCAACGACATACCCCACGCCCAACGGCTCGCCCTAAAAATAAGGGAAACGGAAAAGAAACGGAAAAGAAACGAAACGCACGTCAGCACCCAAACATCCCACGGCTGCACTCCCAAAAACTCACCTTGCAAACCGAGCTGGCACACCATCGATGCCTCATCATGACCCTCTGATTCAACTTGCCACACCTCCCACAAAGCCAGCCTCTCGGCATCGCCTCATCCGCCGACCCCACCTCTTGCCCATGCATCAACTGCATCGGCAACAGATTCAACTTTGGCTGTCCCAGCCCCAGCACGCCACGGCCAAGGTCGGGGTCGATGGCTTTGCCTTTGCCTTTGTTAGGTACCCACCATGGAAGGTGCACGTCAGACATGAACCCTTCGTTGTTACCCGGTATCCACTCAAACTCGAACGACCATTTCACGCGTCCGCTCACCGCTCCGATCGTTGGCCCAGCGCTGGTAGTGGGAGGCATCACTCTCTTAACCCCTACACGCACAACTTTGAAGAATCCCAAAAACACATAAGCGCATTCTACCGCTAGGGGAGAGGAGGAGGAGGATGAGGAGGAGGGATTCTGGGAACCACAGGATTGGATAAAGGTCTCGCGTGAGGAGATGAGGATGACGGGGAGGGCGTTTGTACAAGATGAGGAAAGGATCGTGATTTCGGGTGGGAGGGTCGTAGGGATGCGTTGGTCGAGTGGGTATTCGTCTTCGTCTCCTTTTGCAGCGGTGGATGGAGGAGGAGGCGGGGAAATGGACATGGCGGAGGCTTGGTGGATTAGTGCGTGTTCTGCATCTAGTGGCTGGTCAGGATGGGTCGAGTCTACAATCTGCTCCAGTGCAGGCGCATCTGGCACCACGCCGTTCACTGGTACAGGATGCGGAATCGGCAACGGCGGCAAGTCTTCTCTGGAGCACACGAAATCTCTTATCCTAACCCCACATCAAACAAGAAAAGGAGACACAAGTGCACAATAACACTTACACCGTCAAACGAATCTTTCCACTCTCCCCGTTCCCCCTCCCTTTCGAGTCCCCCTCGCTCAACCCACCGACTCCAATGGCAACAGCTTTGGCATGCAACTCGTCCAATAACACCATGGGAAGGTTTGACGATCCCTCCGTGACGCCGTTGTGGCATTTGGAGCCTGACAACTCGGGAAGGATGGCCGTCAACTCGGGTTTGCTCTGGCGAGGGGTTAAGAGTATGGGGATGTGAAAGCGGAGAGGTAGCGGAGAGAGGACGCACACTGGTCCATATGGTAGGTTTCAATTCGTACCCATACCCAATGCTTGTGCTGGTTTTTGGAGGAGACGACGATGATGCGGGTGCGGGTGCGGGCGTCTTGGTCGTTTGCTTTCCTTTTCCTTTTCCACCGCTGCGAAGGGTTGAAACGGCTGTTTTGACCACCTTCCATTTGATAGTGTTGCGCTCTGTGATAGTGGCCCCATGTAACGTACAAGTAGAGGATAGAAATGACAGAAAACTCACTGGCACTGCTCGTTTTCCCTTTCCCTTTTGCTTTTGAAGAGCCCGCGTGAGCGTCGTCGGCATTGTCATTGACCCCCATCCGCTCGCCATCCTCTCTCATACTCACATCCACCCACTCCTCCTCGTCTTCTCCCTCATCCCGTCCAACATCGATATCCAGTCTCGCCTTTTTCTTCTTCCTCACCTTGGGCTCCCCTTCATTCCCGCCTGCAACACTCTTTCTCTTCCGACCTTTCCCTGGCGCAACCGCTCTTTTACCTTTTACCTTCTCCCCGACCTCAATACTGACCTCACCCACACCCATACCGTTTGACTTGGCACCAGAACTGGCATAAAGCCACGCATGGTGTAGTTCGTCTGGAGTTGTTGGTCCTTGAGTATCAGTCCGAGTGTTGGCACCGCCCGACGGGCCTTTCGCCGTTAGAGGACCCCACGGCGCGGGCCACTGCCACTGCTCGCAAGTATCTCGATTGCCATTCTCTAGGCTTGGCCGGGGCTGGGTATCATTGTAGTAGTTGTGGTTATGGGTATGGTTGAAGGATGGTTCTAGAGGTGGAGAAACGCCCCAGTTGGTCATTAGTAGTAGCTGAGCCTTCAGTTCATTTGGGTGGTTATAAACGTAAAAGTGAGGGTATGAGTCTGAGTGTTAGGGTTGCGCGAAATATTTACTGTGGCGCCTGGTGAGAGCCGCGCTCCGGATAAGGACAACTAACCATTGAAAGTCTCCAAAATTCTTCTATAAACACGACATGCAAATGGTGTAGAGTACAGCATCGACGGCTAGATAGTCATGATCACACCACACCACAGCTCAACCTCAATCCTCATCCTGGGCACTAACCGACAACTGTCCCAAAAACGATCCATCAAGCGGGCCTATCAATCGTCGTCGTCGTCGTCGTCGTCAATAGTAAGAAAAAAAAAGCTAAACAGACAAACAAGTAACGCCACTCACGTCCAACCTCACCAACCAAATGCTTCCCTCTCCACGCCGAAACCACCGGGCTAGGACTAGCAGGAAACATCGCCTGAGACGTGCTCGAAATCCCGGACACACTCGATCCTGTTGACCTAACAGAATCGAGGGAAAATGGGAGGCTGTATTGGACGGATCCCCTTGAGGGTGTCTTGGAAAGAGGGGTGGTGGGGTAGGCTGAGGTAGAGGCGGTAGAGGCGCTGGGTGAAAACGTGAATGGTTTTTGGGGTATACTTGCTGACTGGTTTAGTTGCGCGAGACACGTTAGAAGACATTGTCCAGTCGAGGGTACAAGGACAGGCGAACCTTGGGTAACGTGATTTTAAAAGGATGTTTTGGAGTGATAGGTGAAGGGTGTACACTCCTCGGTCTAGGTTTTGTCGGTGAAGACATGGGTGGTAACGGACTACGGGGGTATCTAAGCGCGTAAACGCCCTGCATAATGTTGAACAAGAATATCGACGCCAGCGCTGCCTCTAACAACCTCGAGTGTCAGCCCAGCACACACCACCGTTAAACAGCACTCACCGACAATGCAAAGCCACCCATACAGCCACTCGCTTGACCATCGCTCATGCTCAACAAACGAACCCCTCGTAGAATATACCACCCCCACACCCACGCCCATGTCTGGACGCGTCGTAGCAGCCGTCAACGCATTCTTAAACGCCACTGGAAGCGATGGTAAGGGAAGTGAATAGGTCAGCAATAGCAGTGCAATGAAGCTGAAGGCGTTTGTGCGAATTCGCTGGAGAGCTTCTGCGCGATGAGGCTTGAGAGCGTTCAAGAGAGGCGAAGTCATGAAGAAAACCACCGATGACCCTGATTTAGGGTTTATGTGGATTTATTCCGGTTGGGTTAGGGTTATGCGCTCTTGGGTGCTGCAAGGTTTGGCAGAGACAAAAGGGATTGGTGAGATGTAAAGACGGTGGTGATATGGTCCTTGTGGACGGACCTTCTGATTGATGCTAATGCTGTACGCACTGGATTGCATCAGTCACTCCAGGGCCATCTGGGACGAAGGGATATGGATCCAATTCCGTTCATTCACCGTCGCATTCAAGGTCGAGCTACGTCCACAAGCTTGACAAGAAAAAAAAATCAACCCAATCAGGCAAGCAGTGACTCGCATTTACAGCAATCATCCAAAGACAGTTTATCTCATCCAAACAACATCACGGACTTACCTGGTGTCGCTGAAATTGACGTTTGCCACACGAAATCAAATGCAGAAATACATACATTCAAAAAAGCTTGACCACACAAAGGCCATAATGCTGGCAAGAAACGACATGCAGCTGAATCGGAGACATCCATACGTTCGCGTGCATCTACGCGTCCATGCGGCATTCGCGCGCAGGCGACACAAGGCGATTGCTCCTTGTGACCACAGTGGGGCCCAGTGCTTCGTCTGAGCAAGTTTGTACTATACGGCATAGGCCGCGCTTGAAGCTTTGACGTTTGACAGTGACGTGAGTCTCCAAGTGCATTACAGGGACATATTGCGTCTGTCATTTTAACCTAACTGTCCAATGCAACGCTCCAAAGTTGATACGAACAATTCTCCGCAAGTTCAATGTGGCGCGAGCTTATGTCCTTGATGATCAGCAGGGGATGTTCGTGGGAAAGTCTCTAAAAGGTATAACCAGATTCCAATTTACAGCCACCACAGAGAAACCTCTATCTCATGGATATTTCAAACTGATAAAAAAAAAAAAAAAGGAAGAAACGAAAACAAAACTGGGCTGGAAGGTTGCACCGACAGCTTGGGACGTGCGCTCAGGAACTCTACTCTGGCTCAACAACTGAACGTTTTAGCAAGTTATCAGGGTCCAACTTGGCGTGCTGGTGTTGAGCGCATGGTATAGTCTTAATGACAGAACACAGAACGACCCGTGACGGGGAAAAAAAAGGAGAAGAAGCTGTTGAATGAATGACTCTCCAAAACAACCTACGCCTAATCTAGGGCCGACCAGCCTCGGTCATCGTGACTATGATTCGTCATATGTTCTGACCTGCACATGTGTTCTATCGATCATCAAAAGTAAAGCCGTGCCACCGCTGTCATCCAACCACCATAACCACCCGCGGTGCGGAATTATCGGTATTCAGGTTAGGCAAATAGATCAACAACTGATAGAAGCTGCCAAAAGCCAAGACATCCAGACTCAGAAGTAGAGGTCCCAAATTAACATCCAAACACACGAGGAGAGCCGTCTTTTTCTGGGCGTTTGCGTAGTACGGCAAAACAGCTTCGTCATTTCCTCATTCCTCACTCCAAATCCGTCTCCACATCCACCGCATGGACTGGCATCTCTTTTGGCACTTTTTCTCTTTGAGAAGAAAGCACGAAAGCACATAAAATGGCTCTCTCGTTGTAGTGCAATCGCAGTGTCTTTTCTTCAGGCCGATCTTACCCAACCAAAAAGCCCTGTCTATTCCTTTGACACGATGATGACCCGTAACAATCTCCTTCTCTCCGTTCTTCTCGCGGTTGTCTATGCCTCATCAGCGTTCGCCGCACCCTATCAATCCCAACCCCTCTCCAAATACATGACACACCGCACACGTCAGATTAACCGCGGTCTGACCATTGAGACCTACCACCCTGCAAGCACATACGAGGTAAAAACGACATTTTACTCGGTGTCTAATTCACAAATCTGTGGTTCTTGAATCTGATGCGTTGTGGATATAATAGACGTTTGGAGAGGGTATCGACCACCCATTGTCGAAGCGCGCGGAATTCGTGTTGCACGATTCTGCAAAGGCGTTCGCCGCATCTCGCCTTGGTGTTGCGGAGAGCAACATCAAGGTGAGGTCGGGGTTTGGCGGGGAAATGGCCTCGCATGCTTACCTCAGGCAGGCACATGTAAGTCGTTTTGCCCTCTGTTTAGGCGATGGGCATTTTGGCTCACGCGAATATTTTTCAAAGGATGATATTCCGTTTGCGAACGCTGTAGCTAACGTCGCTTTCAACAATGCCAACAAGGTGAGCAGCCGGACGTCTCCCCATCCTTCTGACTCGGAGTAACGGTTTGTTGTCATGTCATGTCATGTCATTGTCAGGTGGTTTCATTTGGCTCTTCCTTTGTTTCGCCATGTGAGTACCTTGACAGCTATCCCACAGACTGATATCCCAATCTAACGATACCACCCCAGCCAAAATCGCATCCTCAAATCCAACCGTCCAAATACATCAAGCCATATCCTCCGCCGAACAGAGGTTGGACGGAACGTACAACAACCACCCGGCAACCCTTGAATATCTCGCCCTCGACGACGGATCTGCCGCTCTCACACACGTTGTCCAAATCCAAAACAAACAAACCGGAGCCTGGTATGAGGCGTTTGTTGACGCTCATTCAGGACATGTTATCTCTGTCACTGATTTTGTCTCCCGCGCTTCTGTAAGTTCGAAACAACGTTTGTTTATTTTTGTGATATGGGTTACTGAGGTTGTTGGATTACTAGTACCGTGTACTTCCTTTCCATAAGGAAGTTTTATCTCAGGGATTCCAGACCGTGACTGACCCGTATGATGAAATCGCATCTCAATTTGGATGGCATGATACCGACCACGGCGTATTTTCAACGTAAGTAATCCACTCACAATGCGGTAAAAAAAAAGTCTAGCAATAACATGGCAACAAAAACTCTTCAGTGATACATCGTGCGTAGACTATTTTCATGACCCATCGCCTGTTTTTTTTTTTTTTTTTTGACACACATTTTGCAGCGGAAACAATGCCGTCGTATACCACAACGACATCACATCCACCATCCCCCAATCATCCGACCTCGACCACTTTATCTACCGACAGCGTCCAAACCAACAACCAACAACCACTCAGAACATCTACGCCTCTGGCACAAACGCTTTTTACATCGTCAACACCATCCACGACTACACCCATAGGTACAAGAATCTACTGATGTCATGTTCTAACCAATCTCCCGCTGACATGTTGTTGTGTGCATTTTTAGATATGGTTTTACAGAAGTAAGATTTGTGAACTTTTGAGGGCTGACGTGAAATTGAAATTGAAATTGAAATTGAAAAAAGGCCGCTTTCAACTTCCAATTCAACAACTTTGGGTTAGGTGGGATAGGTAATGATCCCGTCACCGTCTCCATCCAAGATCCAGCGGGAACCAACAACGCATACTTTGCCACACCTCCCGAGTGAGTTTGTCCATTCTCTTTTGGGTAATCCTTTCCTAAAGTGCGCCTCCTACAACTAGCGGTCAATCTGGTCACATGAGTACGTGGATATCAAACGGAGCCTCCACTCATTCGACGCTGACAGACGGTTGGTTTTCATAGGCCAGTTCCTTTGGACCCTTACTTCAGTGAGCGCTCTTCTCCTTTAAGCTCTCTCTCGAATTGTATTTCTGAACGCTATCAAAGCCCCCACGTGACGGAGCACTTGAGAACGATGTTGTGACTCATGAGAATACGCATGGTGTGACGAACAGGTTGACGGGAGGTGGTACTGCTCGGTGCTTGCAGACTGTGGAGTCTGGTGGTTTGGGTGAAGGTATGTCCGCGATTCGATGTGTCGTATTTTTTCGTGCTAATTTTGTGTGCGTCAAGGTTGGTCGGATGCAATGGCCGAGTAAGCATCAAACGGCTCTTTTTTGTTGATGCGGTTTCTGACTTTTCGTCGTGGTGCTGTAGTTGGGCAGAGAAGAATTCTACCGCCGTACCTGACTTTGTGTTGGGCCAATATGTGGTCAACGATCCCCGCGGCATTCGCAGCTACCCTTATTCAACATCCAAGTGAGTTTTTTTTTTTGCACGCCCTCCGCTTGTCCGAGTAAACGTATTGACGGGTGGGCGATAAGGACCACCAACCCACTCACCTATCACAGCGTTGCCGCTGTCAACGAAGTCCACGGTACGTCACAAAATCGAATAACAAAAGGTACAGGGAGGCTCAACTGAAATGAAACTTTTTTTTTCTAGCTATTGGCGAAGTGTGGGCGAATATGCTGCATAATGTGTATGCGGAACTCGTAGGCGCTCACGGATGGTCTGCTGCGGCGCGAACCAATCCTTCGGGGACGGAGGGTAATATTGTGTACCTTCATCTCTTTATCGATCAGCTTTCTCTTCAACCGTGTAATCCTACTTGTGAGTCTCTCCCGGGCTGCATGACGTGATGACACTGATAATGAGTGCCTTTGCAAAAGTCCTTAATGCTCGTGACGCTTGGCTGCAGGCCGATACGAACAGATACAATGGTGCATATCATTGCACGCTCTGGAAAGCATTTGCTAGTCGAGGGCTTGGTATCAATGCTGCTAATTTTGTCAACGATTTTAATGTTCCTTCTCGATGTGTATGATTTTTTGTTTTTCGTTTTCGTGTTTTTTCTTGTTTTCTTGTACTATAAGCACGAACGTCTGTACTAGTAGCAATGGCAATTATGATCGACAGTGACCGTATCAAAAGACCGAGTACCGAGTCGATATTGTAATGGTGAGTTGTCCTGCTCAAGCTCAAAATCAACAATCCATATCGCTCGCCCCAGAAAAAGAAAAGAAAAGAGGGCAAACAAACATACTTTTATTTTATAACCTTCTTTTTTCTCTCCTCTTTCAGAGCATCTCTCAGCCTTTGCAGCTGCACCTTGACCGCCATATCCCCAGTCTGCCCAGATCGGCTGCTGTTATTCTCGAAATCGTTCAAGAATGCGTCCAGAGATTTTATTGTTTGTTTAGTTGTGAGAGGTGTTCTGGATAGTTCTCTTATGGGGATTGGTGGGTCGAGAGGGGTGTCCATGATTGAAGGCGATGCTGCGATGCTTGAGATGCTGGGATGTACTTGATCAAGATGCTTGAGATGCGTGGAGATGGCGTAAGCAATATCACGTGACCTATGGTCGTACGAGTGAAAAATAAAAAAGAAAAAAGAATGAAATCCAAATTCAAGTTTATCAGAAACTCACACCTCTCTCTCTCTTCTCTTCTCTTCTCTTCACTCTCACTCACCCTCACTCTCTCTTCACCATCCAACACAACGATGGGCGCACTCAACTGGTTCATCCTTCTCCTCACACACCCACTTGAATTCAAAAGCCTCGTTCAGTTCTATCTCTACCATGAACAGAAGCGTGACATCAAGGCTATCCAGGAACACCCCACCTCTGGGTGGGATAGAGAGAGTATGCGTCATTGTTGGGAGTTTTTGGACTTGACAAGTCGGAGTTTTGCTGCGGTCATTAAAGAACTGGACGGTGATTTGGCGCGGACGGTAAGCAGTACAGCATATGAAATGTATGCGTTGCATGCTTATGGTGCATTCCATTTTTTTTTGGGTCTGGGTTTTTAGATATGTCTCTTTTATCTTGTCCTTCGGGGACTTGATACAATAGAAGACGACATGACAATACCCGACGACGTCAAACAACCCATCCTACGCTCATTTCACAAACACACCGTCACTCCTGGGTGGACATATGACGGTTGTGGACCCAAAGAAAAAGATAGACAACTATTGATCGAATATGATACCGTTGTAGAAGAAGTCAATCGACTCAACCCAGAGTAGGCTTTTCGTTTTTTTCTTTTCCTGCTCCCATGTCAGCTGACGGTGTCGTCAGTTACAAGGCTGTTATTATTGATATTTGCCTAAAAATGGAGACCGGCATGGCTGACTATGCACACAAGGCAGCCACGACCGGTTCTATCTATCTCGATACCGTTGCAGAATACGACCTCTATTGCCACTACGTCGCCGGCCTCGTCGGCGAAGGCCTATCACGCATATTCTCCGTTTCAAAAAAAGAGGCATCCTGGCTAGGCGACCAACTCGAACTATCAAATTCCATGGGCCTCCTTCTACAAAAAACCAACATCATCCGAGACTACCGAGAGGATACTGACCAACACCGCTTCTTCTGGCCTCGCGAAATCTGGGGCAAGTCAGAATACGGGTTCAAAGAGATGCGGGAGATGTGTATGTGGGAAGGGCAGGACGGTCCAGACGCGGAGCGACTCAAGAAGCGGGCGATGTGGGTGCAGAGTGGGATGGTCCTGGACGCGCTAAGGCATGCGACGGACGCGTTGGATTATTTGAGGGTGTTGAAGAATCAGAGTGTGTTCAACTTTTGCGCTATTCCTGCGACGATGGGGATTGCGACGCTCGAGTTGTGTTTTATGAATCCTGATATGTTTTTGCGGAATATCAAGATTAGAAAAGCGGAGGCTGCTCAGGTGCCCCCCCTCTCTCTTTTCTCCGGGGATTATGATGACAAGTATTGACATGTGCGCTTAGTTGATCATGCGCTCGACGAACCCAAGAGAAGTCGGACTCATCTTCCAATACTACGCACGCAAAATCCACGCAAAATCCAACCCTCAAGACCCAAACTATATCCGAATCTCCATCGCCTGCGGCAAGGTTCGCTTCAGCTTTCCCCCCCACCGCTTCCCTCTTCCCCTCCACTAACCCCCCTCCCTCCCTCCCTCCCTCTAACCAGATCGAACAATGGAACGAACAACACTACCCCTCCTTCGTCCTCCTTTCCTCCGGCTCAGGCCCCAACAGCGGCAACAAATCAGCGATGGACCCATCAGACGCGCGCACCCGCATTGTGAGGATGGAAGATCAGATCGAGGTGGAGCTGGCCAAGAAGAAACGGCTGGAAGACATCAGAGCCGGTGTCACCACCACCACCACTAATGGCGCTAACGGCATAGGGAACCCGGAGGATGTGCAGAGGGAGGTGATGTTGTATGTGGGAGCGGCGTTGGCATTGGTTGGGGGTATTGCGGGGGTGATGGTTTATTTGGTGCTCAAGTTTTCCTCGTGAGCCGTGTGCGGTTGGGTGGTGGTAGGGTTTGTTAGCTTATACGGGAGTCGGGGACGGGGGACGGGGGGAGGGAGAGTTTGTGTAATGTCCATTCTAGTCGCTCTTTTTCTTTTGCAACATTTAATCATATATATGTTCACAATCGACAGTCTTCTCTTCTGTACGTGTACATATAGTTTATATATGGACCATCATATTGCGAGCATAACCCCGACTCCTTGGAATTACGATGGGTATTGGTCGGTCATTCATAATCTACACAGTAACTACCACCCAAAAATCAAATCCGAAACTTGACCCAAAACACCCCGACTCTGTCTATTCTCCACCTTACCCGCTCCCGCCCCCACACCTCCCGTACTTCCTGTACTCGCCACACCCACACCCGCACCTGTCGCTCTCCCATCACTCCACACACTCCCAGGCCCAGGCCCAGATCCGATCCCACCAGGAACACTCGGGACCCACCCTCTCACCCCCGCCTGCTGGTGGTGGTACTGCTGCGACATTCTATCGCCCATCATAGACCCAGCTGCTGGTGGTGGTGGTGGTGGTGCACCTCCAATAGTCGTCCTCCTAAACGCCGCCGTAGAAGGCGCGAGTTTAATCGGCGTACCAACAGTGGGAGTCGTCGTCCCCGGCGTCGCGTTGCCAAAGTGGCTTGTTGTTAGGGGAGGGGGACCGTCGATGGCCATGTCTGTACCGCTAGCAGGAGGTGGCAGTGGAGGTGGGGATGTAGATTGGAGTGAGGAATCGGGAAACGCGGTGCTGCGTAGAAGAGGAAGTTGAAGTTGGCCAAAGAGCGCTTCTGCCTGTGCCGGGTCCTAAGAGCCATCCACGCTTTCAGTTCCATCTTGTCATAAGAGAGAGAGAGGGGAGACACGCACCGCCCATTTAACGCCAACCATCCAAGTCCCACCCAACACCTCCCCACTCTTCCTAACCGCTCTCATCGCATCTCCAGGATCCCTAAAACCGATCTTGAAACAGTTGACAATCTCCGTGTTGAGATCTGGATCGGTGGTGTCGCCGAGGGATTTAAAGTATTCGACGGTGATGCTGTAGCGGTCGGGTGGGTAGCCGAATACGATCACGTAAAGCGGTGGTTGGTGAGGTTGGTGTGTTGTTGGTGGGGTGGGCCCGTTTAGGGCTGAGGGTGTTGTTGGGCCAGAAAGGGGGAGTTGAGGGCGGTGTTGGTAGCGGCTGGTGAAGGGGGAGGCGGTGCCAAAGGTAGAGGCCTAGTGCGTGGAGGTTAGAGTGAATGAAGACAAGTGAGGGGGGGACTTACCCTTGGTTGAAACGCTGCAGGACCAGAGTCGACGTATATCTCGTTTGGGATATCGTTGACTGAGCTCGTCGGAGGGGCATCCTCGTCCGCCAGTGTTTGTCGCTTCCTACTGTAAAACACGTTAGCGTGACTTTTTCCTCTCCCCCCTTGAACAATGGACCAACCTTGTGCTTTCGAACATGGAATCCATCCCAAACTCTGAGGCAGACCCTCGCACGAGTCCTTGATTCATTTTCGCCTTGGTTTGGACGATGGGCGCGTCGTCTGCACGCGGACTCCCCTGTTGCGCGCTCTACGAAAGCAAGGCCACAACAAAAAAACGGAAGTGTTGGTTGGTTAGGATTACTGTTACGCGTTGGAGAGCGAAATGACTGACAAGGTTCTGAGACGCCGACTGTGAACAGAAGCACACATCAGCCCCAAAAAGAACGCGTAACCGCCAATGAAACAAAAAACATACCATTAGGTACCCCGGTTGGTAATGACTCCGACTATCAGAATAAGAGGAGGAGAGCGAACCACTTGGGTTCACGCTCGCACTCCCCCACGTACTCAAACCTGGGTTAGGATGGTGGTGGTGGTGGTGTGCAGAGCCTGAGGTGGACATGCCCGCAACGGAGAAAGACGAGGCGTGCATTGAAGTCGGGAGGAGTTGCTGCCAGAGTTTTTTCGGTTACAGGAAAGAGTTGCAACTCGAAGGTGTTGGTAAACATATGCAAATAGAGTCAAATTCGAGAATCTGACATGATTAGGTAATCGAGTATGCTGCGTCTCACAGCTTTGCCTCCTCAACTTTGCCTACTCGTACAATGTCGACTGGCAACCACCACCACCTCCTCCTCAGGTTTTAGCGCAAACAACAACCACCACCAGCAGCTCAAATTTCCGTTTCCAAAGTATCCTAGACCGACCCCGCATCAAATCTTTCACCTACCCTACAACGCTACCCCGAAAGAAATCAAAACCAGATGTCCGTCCTTTCATTACCAAAACCAACTACCACAAAAAAATTAAAGCAACAGGTTTGGTTTTCCCCTCCTTAACTTGGACTATGGACGCAACCGACTGGCACGGGTAACACACAGACTACGACCTCGTCCGGATATACCACCCCGACTCGCCTCACTGTCGCCCAACACCCCCATCTATACGACACGCCCGCTTCCAATCTATAACCGCCGCGTACGAAGCCCTATGCACCAGAACCACGTCCGCACATGCTACAGGCGGTTCGATGGACCCATTCGAAGCCGAGTTGGCGCGTAGGAAAAGCGCGTATTACGCTCGTAGGCATAGCGGTGCCAGTGCCGGTGGGTTTGAGAAGGAGAGGGAGGGGAAGAGGGCGAAAGACGGGTGGCCGTCGGATTTGGATTCGGCGGATGAGGTATGGAAAGATGGGGTGATCATTATCTTTGGGATGTTGGTGTGTTTCCTTTTTCTTCGCTTTCAGTGATACAAAAGTCTGAATACTCGTTGGGGGTGTGGGCGCAGTGCTTGATAATTGGAATCATCCCCGAATTTCTGGCGTTTCCTCAACACTTGGATAAAACCCATAGAGCGGCAGCCGCAAACTTGACCCAGGCTCGAAACGAGGCGCGCGAGTTCGGGGAGGAGCGAATGACCAAACTGAGGAAACGCGTGCGGGAAATCAGGTCGCAAGAATGACCGCTCCCCCTCGCCGTCCTTGTCGTCGTCGTCGTCGTCGTCATCTTAGTGGGATGGGATTGGGTTGGGATTCCTTCCACGTCCCGGTGTATCATGTACTGTAGAATAAAAAGATCAATGTACGTTACAAAAAATCTATATTACAATTCCAAAACAACGAATAACTTGAATAAAATGACCAGTTCCGAAATGATAACACTATAGAGACGACTCTGCTTCGTCTTCGTCCTTTTCCTCGTCCTTGACCTTTTCCTTTCCGTTGTCCCGATCTTCATCGCAACCGACATGACCAACAACTACCACCATCGACGAGGACGAAGATGAAGACGAAGATGACGATGACGACGAGGGCGATAGCGACTCCATATCTCGCCTCTCCGGCAAAGAAAGAACGCCCGCTCCCACCTCCTCCGTCGGCGAAAACTCGATAGGCGGCAGAGGCACCATCAACGCCGGCACGCCCGACTGCTGGCTCTCCAGCCACCGTTCTCCCGCTGCCCAAACCGTCGCAAGCAAGACGCCGATAATCTGGATGTAGACGTTCGTCACGAGGACGTACGTTCCGAGCGGAAAGCGGGGGTTCCAGTAGGCGTAGACTAACATGAAAAGACTGAGTATCGACGGAAATACAAAATTCGACGCCGCGATCCAGATGAGCGTCGTAATCTTGGAGCGCCGCGAAGCTGTGTGTGATCAAGCGTCAGTGAAGAGAGGACAGGAAGAGTTATAAGACGGGGCGGCGACGAACGGTGTTTATCGCCAATGTCAATGTGTTGCTCCGGAGTTGGGAGGTCGCGGTTAGGCCTAAGTTTCTTCAAGAATAGACACGAAGCGGCCCTATCGAATAGAAAAAGAGGTTAATTACTGTAAAATTAAATAATGTATCGTTGGGACGTACGTATTATCCACGACTTGAAGCACCCACTCGACTCTGGCGTTAGGACTCGTCCAATTACTTGGGCTGGTAGCGGTAGACGCGACAACAACATAATGCCGCAGGAGGATGACGATATTGACGAGCCTGGTGACTTTGAGGATAGCAAGCGGAACAAAGATAGCGTTGAAAATCAGAGGCAGCGTCGTATCGCGAGGGTAGACCGTTAAGAGACGGAAGAAGAGTATAGATTCGGCGAAGAGGGGTCCGAGGATGAGGGTGTAGGTATAGCCGACATAGCTCCATGTTTTAATCTCGTTTCCGGGTTCGATGATAGCGCGGTACTAGTAATCCAAAAATTTCGTGCGGTTAGAGTGAGGAGCAATTCGTAAACAAGTTTGGCGTGGCTTACCTGATATAGGATGTACATCACGCCCAGCGCCAAACCCATGAGTACGGATGCGACGTTCAGTTTGAAAATAATGGTGCACCGGAGTTGTTTCGTCGACAGAAAGAAAAGCATGATGAATAGAGGAATGAGCATCGCCGGCCATATCATCCCCGCTATCAGAAGCTGAAGAGACACTCGTACGTCCATCGAGGCATAAGTATATTCATCGGGCTCAGGAATATACATGAGTGGCGTCGTAGTGCCGCGACCGGCGTGTTGCATATATTATGATGAAGGGGTAAGGACAGTGGAGGTTTGTTTGTAGTTCTTGCTACTAGATACTTGTATATATCTGATAGACGTCCCTTGCGCCTGTCGGGGTTGGGATGTGATGGGAATCGAACAAAGATGGGTTGCGAAAACAGTCCATGCCAACCAGCGGCGATATTGAATAGATTTCTCGTGAACCTGACTTTAAGATGATAACTAGGACCTGAGTTGAATATACGTTTAGACGCACTAGGCTCCAGCAGTAATTAGCTGCATCTTCCGCCAAGATATCAACGATTGTGACACCAATGACAAGGCCAAATACGAAGCCTTACAAACGTGTTCCACTCGAAGGTTCATGCGGACAGAGATACCTATTCAGTTCGGGAAACAAAAATTTTCGCAACCGAGTTCCTGGCACTAGTTGGATGACGTGCTAGTTGGAACCCTGAAAGAACCTAGTCGGTTTTTCAATCAATATCCTGCACCCAGCATTTCAATAGTCCGTGATACGTGCACCTAATATCTTGGCTGCGGCGTACCCAAGTGGTCTGTGCCACTATCTGCGCACCTTCAACGATACATATGTGCATCTGGAATTAAGGATGCCACTGTACACGGCGGGCAGTCATGATGACGTATTATACTATGCGTTAACGTTCCTGGCAGTTGTGGGGGTAGAGTTCAAGTACAGCATATAAGTTGAATGTGTACGAGCCTCGAGGAGGTGGTCAATCCAGAGTGTCATCGGATGGCATCAGAATAAGAAAATAGGACGAGGGAAGGTTATCGCAGACCTCCATCGATGCCGCCGGCACATCCAGCCGGAGTATGAAACGGAGTTGCCGTTGAATTACCTCAGTCTGACGTCTGAGTCTGAAAATCCAATCACAGCCAAAACTTGGCTCTCTCCTGTGCTTCAAGTTCACGAAACGCACAGGTACAGTACTGTCTCTTGTCCTCTCTACGCTGGGCTCAACCTACCCTCACTCACCTACATTCACGATAGATTGACTTTAAATTGTCATATCACGATTTTCTGACGCGGTTACCATATATTAACCGGTAACAGGGTGAGATGTCCTTTCTATACCGTAATACATTGTCCGCAATAAATACAAATGGTACAAGCTGCCCTTCACACACCCCACATGTCGTGATACCCATCAAAGTGGAACAGTCACCAATTCCTTTCCCAACGGTGCTTGATCCTCACCTTCATTTTTATTTTTAGGCTCCTCGTGGATCATAGCGTCCGTGATCCCTCTCTCCAACCTCGAATCCACCGACTGTTCCGATCCAGGACTTGAAGCTGAAAAATTATTCCTCGCAAACCGTATAGAAGGCAACGATATCGCGCCCGCTGTCCTAGGCTTGCCGCCATCCCTGTCATCCCTATCATCCTGCCACTTTATTCCCTCGGCCCACACCGTCGCCAAAAGCACACCAATAATCTCTACATAAATGTTGACGAGAAAGATGGGATAGACTTTGAAGACGTCAGAGTTGAGGAATATGACGATGAGTTGGGCGATGCTTAGGATGACTGGTATGACAAAGTTGAAGACACAGATCCAGAAGAGGGCTTGCAACTTGGACGTATACGACACTGTGGAAAAAGGTCAGTTTGATTGGGTATGAAGGCTTGTGGAAGACTTGATGCTTACTCCTGCTGCTGTCTTGCGCGTGATGTTTCATGGCTATGGTCTTGCCTTCGTTCAGCTTCAACAGGAAGAAAAGCGACGCAAGACTACAACGTTCATTAAGAAACACACACACACACATTGTAGGACAAAGCCTATTATTAACCAAACCGACTCACGAGTTATCCGCCACTTGAAGGAACCACTCAATCCTATACCCCGGCAACCCCGTCCAATGTTCTCGCAGCTGGCGAAATCCAAGGTCGCCAGGTATCAACAACTTTGAGATGCCAACGACGAATATGCTCAAGTTGACCGTTCGTGCGATCTTGATGAGCCCGATAGGTACGTAGATGATCAGGAATACCTTCAAGGGCGTCTTTCCATACGGATGAACAGCCCACAATCGCACCAGCAGGATGGATTCGGCTATGAGCGGCGTGAAGCCCAACAACGTCGCAGAGGATATGAACACAGAGCGTTTCGCCGTTTCCAACGGGTGCGTCGCCGTAAGATACTAAAAAATGAAGCCTAATCAGCCCCAAAAAATTCTTGTCGCCGATAAAACTCCCAAAGACAAGTAACCCACCGAAAACATGGTCGTGACGAGGGACAGACTCAGCCCCAACAATATCGACAAAACATTGAAGATGAATATCGGTTTCCGCCTGAGCGCTTTGGTCGAGAAGAAAAAGAGGGCGACGAGGAGTGGGACGAGCATGGCGGAGAAGGTGCAGTTGATGATGAGGATGTTGAGTGGTTGGCGAAAGCCGGCGGCGACTTCATTGATGATTGCGGCGATGGAGGGCGGGATGTTTGGTTGTGAACTCATGGTTTCGTGTTCGCCAGTGGCGTCTGAGGGAGGGACCGAAGGACCAAAGCAGGCAGATGGCTCGCCGTTAAAGGGGAGGGGAGGGACAACCTGGGGCATCCCGATTACCCTTTCTCCCGTATTCTTATATGTTCAGGACAGCTCGGAGAACCGTGTCCCTCGACAGATTGTTGCGCTGCGTTCAGTCCACGCGTGGGTGGGTGTGGGTGCCGGTAAGTTATGTGGCTGGGATCAATTTAGATTTGGAACAAATGATCAGTGATGTTTGATGGAAAGTGACCATTACTGTATTGATAATTAACCGTTTCAGCTTACTGTGCTGCCACATAATAAAGTCAATATAATGTCAATGATCAGAAATGCATTGCCACCACCAACCCGAGTAATCGATAGACAAGGCTGAGGTTACCTCAGCTTGGCCAACCACTAGCCAGCCTCAAGCTCAATCACTTGATAACATATGGTGCAGACATCCCAGTCGGATGGGAAAGAGGGTGATGGACGGGTTCGAGCTCAGGTTTTCCTGTGTGTATGATCCGTCATCGCATCATCGATCACACACTCAGTGACAGAGTGCCGTGGCGGTGTAGAGCTGCTGCGAACGTCATTTACGCTCATCCCACTAACCTGACTTGGGATATCCATCATTACAGAGTACTAGTATTGGCAGGCGTTCAGGGGCAGATGAATGGATGTGTTCGAGTCAAATCCTTTCCATTATCTATTCCGCAATCAATTGAATTCAGGTTGGCGTTGTTTAGCAGTACAGGTTTCAAAGTGACGTTCCATATTGGAAACCTGTGCATGAACAGGCACGGTTTTTGTCAGGCATTTGACGAGAAAAAAAGCAAAAGAAGGGAAAACATTGAAAAACAAAAAAAAGTGCGATTGCCATCTCGAATCATTGAAGTCACGACAGATTGCGAGGCAACTCGAGATCCCCAGGCCCAAAACTGTCCGGCAACAACTGCCCCAACGTCGTCTCCCTCACTCCTCCCTCCGTCATCTTCCCAGGCTTGGTAGGATCGCTCTCGGGAGGATTTGTCTGCGGGTAGTCGCCTGGAACGAGGAGAATTGGCATGTCGGGCGCGCAGAATTCGCGGACGACTTGGCGGCAGAGGCCGCATGGGGATATTGGCGCCGCTACGTTGCTAGAAGCAGGAGGAAGGAAGGATTAGTTGTTCGTGCGTTGGTTTGGGGTGGGGAGAGGGTGAATTACGTTACAACAGCGAGTCCTGCGAACGAGCGTATTCCTTCGCTCTATGCACAATCATACATCAACCGACTATGGTTCTGTGAACCGCGTGGGCCAGTGTGGGGGTAACTCACCACTGCCTTTACAATCGCAGTTCGTTCCGCGCAAATCGTTCCTCCTACAAACCAACACCCCGAATCAATATCGACGTTCAAACAGTAACGAATGAATGCGAGGCTTGCCATAAGACGCGTTCTCTACGTTGGCACCTTTTATGATGGTGCCATCCGAGGCGAGCAATGCAGCTCCTACTGAGAAATGGGAATATGGGCTATAGGCGCCCTTCTTTCCTGGTGGGTTATTCTTTCTTGTGCGTGGTTATGAATGGGGATGTACGTGGGCTTACCTTCGAATGCTCCTTGGATGAGTTTTTGTCTGTCTTCGACTGAGAGTGTCCACGCTTGCCGACTCATATCTTAAATGCGATCTTATCAGAAGAGCTGGTATGTGTGTGACAGTCACGCCTACAAGGTCTATACGGCGAGTTATAGGAATGTCTGCAACCTGTGTGATGCTCTCAGTTCTGCACCGTAAATCCTATAGGAACTTGGTACTTAAACCTAGGTCTCACCTATTTCTACCTGGTCTTTGAACTCCCGATGCCCATCTCAACCACATACTTTTCCCGTCCCAACCTCCTCATCTCCTCCACCACCTCTCCCACCTTTTCAAACTCTCGCCACCTCCTCCCATTCCCCCCTTCCCCGCCCTCCAACGCTTCCACAAACCTCACTCTCAACGCCAACCACTGCATCCCCTTCACATCCTCCACAAACTCCTCCACCCCCCCTCTCTCCCCCTCCACATAAATCACACCCGGATACCCCACTTTCGCAAAACCAGAGAGGGAGAGGGAGGATGACCATTGTTGGAGGTTGCGTCGTTTGGTGGGGGAGATGAGGTGGTGGGAGGTTAGGAGTGCGTGCCAGTAGATGCGTTTGGATTCTTTAGAGTCTGCTGCTTCCGTTTCTGTTGTTGCCCTTGGAGAGGTGCGGATGTTCGAGTTCGAGTTCGAGTTCGAGGGGTTGAGTTGTGCATTGGGCTTCTCGGCTTCTTCGTGCAACAAGGGGAGGAGACGCAACGACACCAGCTCATACACCGGATACCTAAACGCAAGAACCACCGCCCAATTGAACCTCAATAAACGAACACGAGAAAAGACAAAAAGCGATACAAACTCTGCACCAGTACTAGAAACTTCCAACTCGTTCGTCCGGACAATCTCCTGCCACCTCTCCTGCTCAGCTCTTCCTAGATACTCTCCCTTAACAGCCACCCCGACTGACATCTCCACCTCGAACCAAACCCCCGACCATCCCTCCACTTTAACACTAAACCGCGCCTTGGGTATCTCTTGCGTTTCAATGGCGTTGGTGGTGGCATACTCGTCGAGCAACCGTGTCCATATGGCTTCACAGTCATCTGAGAATTGCATTGTTTCGCCTGGAAGGAGGGAGCATTGTATCAGTCGAAGCTCTTCTAGTTGGCGTTCCAATGAAGAGTTCATGGCTACTGTAATAGGTAAATGTGTAATGTAGATACTCTAGCCGATAGCAAATATACAAATCCAAACGATCATCCAGTGACTCCATAGCGCATTATCCAACACCATCCAACACAAGCACCCACTGTCACGGCCAATCCAAGTGCGCCCAAGACCAGTTTTGAATGCGTCGCACTGTCTTGAAGAGGCCACCATCTAGGACTCACAGTTCGGATGCTTTTAATCAATAGTCTAGGGTATTCGTCTATGCGTGCAACAGTCTCGGTTTCTCTCCTGGTGGCGTTGGCACAGGCCGTGGATATGTAAAGAGTACCCATATCGAGTAAAAAGCAACGTAGAAAAAGTGGTATGTAAGAAGCGCGGCGATGGTGCAATGCTGTAACAACAGAAAACGGTCAAAACACGGGCTTACCCCGAGAGAAGGCAAAATTTGAAGCAGCCTGTCCTCATAATAGCGAGCTCTTCGTCTGACAGAATATTTGGGATCAATAATATATGCTCAGCGACAATGGGGACAAACCATCAGCTCTGAACAAGTCACACTTAGGATATTGATTGTTGACGACAGAGGCTTCCGATGCCGGTGCCATCGATAAAGTCCATCGCGTATACGATTCCAGTCACTGAGGTTGTCAAGGCGCGACACGAATTCACGGAGAAGCACAACGTCATGCAATGCCACCGTCATACCGCCGCCTGTTAAGGGATTCCGCATATTCCATGCATCACAAAAGAGGGCACCCTCCTTTCTGCCAGATTTACCTTGTTGTATAGGAGGCAAGAATGAGTTGGGCATGCGTCGTAGACGGTTTTTGTCGAGGGCGTTGCGGATGGATTGGTGAACGGTGGGTGGTAGTTGGGGGAGAATTTTGTTCAATATATGCCCCTAAGCGAAGTCAGTCGACGCAAGCAGGAATATATGCGCATATACATACCTTGAGGTCTTTTGGGAGCAGTACCTTGACATCCACGAGCATCCTGGTATCGCGTTCCGAGATTTGGTACAGGAGAACAGGTCCAAAACCATGTACAAGCGCCACAGTCGCATGTTTTGGTATTGGCAATGTTGCATCTTCCAGCACCACACCGACAAAATGGCTTCTTGTTTCCGATTTCCGATTTCAACTTGTCCCCCAGAACTGCATTCCTGAAATTCGAGAAACACCCATCGGCAACGACAACCAAATTCGCATAGAACGACTCCTTTTCACAGTCCAAGCTTGAATCAATCGCGGGAAGTTCCACTGGTTGGCGGGTGCTCGAGCTCGCAACAGCCCTCTTCCTCGTCGCGCGTACGCCAATCACGCGTTTGGTAA
>JNHW02000085.1:0-48561 GCA_001691775.3 Amanita inopinata Kibby_2008 | reverse complement strand
TACTTGAATATGAATATTTTACTTGGATGCTACTTTGACTGCCTGCCACCACTTGGCACCAAATTTCCCAAGGAGTCCAAGACCCCAAAGTGACTCAAGCAGCATCAAGTGAGTTTAAGAAGGTCCAAGGCCAAAGATGTTTTGCTGATGTACCTGCTATCAGTCCCAGAGTGGGCTGGTTAGCGAACCTCTTGGAGGAGCACGGCCTTACAAGAGAGATCCACACATGTACATTCCGTTCAGATTCTTTAATGTAGGAGCCAGATCGATCTGCTTCAGGCAGGTATTCCATGGAAGAAGGAAGGGCAATAATGGAGCGTATCTGAGAAACGATCAGGTCCCACAGTACACTTATTTGACAACGTTTTGTCGATGTAAAAATTCATTCTCCCACCTGTCTCACGAATCACAGCAAGATGTACGAACCCATTCACGCCTTATCTGAGAAATCTGCTCGGCAAAGTCGTAATGTCTTCATTTGGTGCACCGCACAGCGCAGAGTCGCCTTAGGTAGGATATTTCGACGTTCAACCCCCCAAAGTTATGCACTGACAGATATTCAGGTTGGCGTGTCAGCAACGACTCGTCATTTACCATTTCTACAGCATATCGTTGGATAAAGACCGCCGTTGAAGCTTGTTCTAATGGTCATAGTTGGAAGGAAGCAGAATCATATACTCTGTTTCCTGTTGAGGTTAAGCCAAATGGTGTGCTGATGTATACCGTCTCCAAGAATGGAGATGCATTGTCTCGAAATTCCCCAGACTTGATTCTTCCTGGAGATTATGGATTGTATGCTAAAGGTATGGACCCCATTTCGTGTACCACTTGACTGACTTGATTCACAGATCCCAGGCTTTATTATTTCTTCCATCCTTCTCATTCATTCTCGGCTATGGAGAGAGTAGTGAAAGTAAATAGCTACTTGCTGTTCACCAAGGTAATTGATCGCTGCGTGGAATGGGCTTCACTTCCTAATGCGGAATAGGCTTTGTTAACCCCTCCCATCATTCAACAAGCTCTCGATAGAGACCAAGTATGCGTTTTTTCTGGCGAGTCTACTACGCGGGTGGCATCATGGATATTTCCACCATTTTTGGGACATAAGGCAAGCATGTTAGATCTATGCCATTGTATACGTGCTTATATTTACGGCGAACATGTGATAGCCGTCGAATGACAGGGAGCTAGAGAGAGAGTACTATCAAAATCCTAATGCATGCGACCTAAGTCAATTTATGGTGCTCGAGAATGTTATATCTGGCCGTTCGGACTTAATCGCCCTCTTTTGGGAAAACAAGCTCGGCGTTGATGTTGATGTAGGTGTCTTGATTTCAATATTTAGCTATGGTATTCACGGCATATAGGACAACTACCGCATCATTGTATTTGAGGGAATGGAATGCCCAAGCATGTTGCAAAGCCACCTCATCCTTCGTGATGGAGTGCATCCACCCGATCACTTTCTCCGTTTGCATTTCAAGGAGTGCCTTGTCGTCAGTGTCTGTCGTGGCGACGTCTTGGAAGATTATGAAGAAGGAGAGATCGAGAATTTCATGGAACAACTTGGCGTTTATGATAAGAACATGGATTATAATGACCAACGATGGTTGACCCCCCTGGGTATCCATATTCATGCCGACCTCTTAAGGCAACGGTGAGTTACCACCCTTTGTATTTTGAACTATGAACCATGTCGCTCAAATTAAACATTGTGCACCAGGATGCAGGGTGAAGGAACATAAATGTAACGGGGGACACCTGCACGAGCACGGGAAACCAGCCAAGTACAGCGCACAATGAAGTGATTCATGCAGAGAAGTAGAACTTGTTGCTAGGATAGTTTAATCATCGAATATGTGTACTCTGACCTTTTATCTGAGAGAATCCTGAGCGTCGAAGGATGGCATTGTATGATTGCGTCTGTTTGGCAAGAGCATTGTTGATTGCAAACTAGCGAATCGTGTTCGTTGGACGCCAAAACCCAGTGAACAGCTGATAATGCTAGTATGCGCATTCTGACATGGAATATTGTACGTGGTGGTGAGGTGGACAGCGAACCTACTGCTCTGACATCACGAAAAACTAGAATGGCGTTCGAACATTACCCCAATATTATCCGTATGTCGCATCGTTTATATATTCCTATCGCATATCTAGCAGTGTCATACTAATGACGGAGTAACCGTCTATAGATGGAACACCTATAAAACATTTGACGGCGTCCTAAACCACCTCGAAGCAGACATCATCTGTTTTCAAGGTATGCCGTTCCCCAATTCTCCAACCGGGCCATTGACACCACCATGCATACGAACAGAAACCAAAACCTCACGCTCCGCACTCCCGAAATCAGTCGCCCTCCCACCCTCTTACTATTCTTTCTTCTCTTTTCCCTCCCGCAAAACAGGATACTCCGGGGTCGCGGTGTATACCCGCTCTAAGTTCACCATCCCAATCAAAGCAGAGGAAGGCCTGACCGGATTGCTTCAACCCAAACCACCTCTTTCTGATGCCGAGCGCGTATCCGGCACAAACGTATATCCACCGCTTCTAGTGAATGAAGGAGACTGGCGTGGCGAAGCCTTAGACTCAAACCTCGACTTTCCAGACTTGGACGGTGAAGGTCGCACGCTCACCCTCGATTTTGGTCTTTTTGTCCTTATCAATGTGTACTGCCCAAATGATGGGACTGGAACCGAAGAGCGGGACAAATACAAAATAGACTTTCATCGCCTCCTGGAGTTACGGGTAAGGGGGCTGGTGGAAAAGGAGCGAAGAGAGGTCATGGTAGTGGGTGATATTAATGCTTGTGCCGCTGTCATTGATCATTGTGAGGGCACGCTGATGGTAGCGAGAGGCCAAGCGATGGGAATGGAGGGTGATGAGGGATTTTGGGAGAAGGGTTTTAGGAGATGGTTGAGGGATTTGCTGGTCCATGAAGAGGACGGGACTGATGGTGGTGGCTGTATGGTAGACATCGTCAGACGTTTTTGGCCTGACAGAAAGGGAATGTACACTTGTAAGCATTCTCTATGCGTTCTTTCGTTGCATATCCGGGATCTCCTCAATGGTTATAGGTTGGAACACCAAGATTTCCGCTCGCGAATCTAACTACGGCACGCGAATAGACTATATTCTAGTCACGAAAGGTCTTGTAACTTGGATAAAAGCAGCGGACGTTCAACAAGACGTCAAAGGCAGCGATCATTGCCCTGTATTTGTCGACTTGCACGACCAAATCACAAATGCAGATGGATCTATCACCCGACTGCGGGATGTTCTTGGAGCTCGAGTGCAAACACCGTCTGGTGCAACCCCTGAGCCCCCGAGACTTGCGACAAAGTTTTGGGACGAGTATTCTGGGAAGCAGACACAGCTGGACAAGTTCTTTGGCAGGAAGGCATCGTCGCAGTCCACCAAGGAGAGGTCTGCGTCTGAAGAGGATTCCCAGGTTGTGACACCGTCGAATGAAGCGGGTCCAACGTTCTCTCAACAATGCGTTGAATCCATCTCTTCCGGTCTGCCAACCGCTTCTGCTACTGATTTGCGGAATAAATCACCCATCTCTGTTCCTGCTTCGAGTCCAACTTCAACAACTCCTTCCACCACTACCGCCACATCTGCAACCACTGCTGCCCCACATTCAACAAGCCGACCACTCAAACGAAAACTCGTTTCAGAAACGACGCTCGAAAAAGTTGTTTCCAAGAAACAGAAGGGCAAAAAGGTGCAAGGCAAAAATAAAAGCGAGTTTGTTGCGCCGGCGGCTTCACAGACCAAGCTTTCCAGTTTTTTCGCCAAGCCAAGAGCTGCTGCGGAAACTGGGGAATCAACAGTCGTTGACCTCGATCCCAGTTTGGATGCTGTTGATCCCAAACCTGGGACAAGCAACGGCTCAAAAGAACGGGAAAAGTGTAGAGGGAAGAAGAAGAATACCGAAGGATTGCAATTCGTTGATTGCTCCATGGATATCATTGACGTCGACGACTATCCGCTGGGATTAGAATCTAACGACCCTGATACTGAGATCGAAGAACAGTGTGACCCATCATTCCAACCGAGCTCATCTCAAGGCTCATCCTACTCTTTAACCCCTTTCACGCTCTCTGCCTCCCAAGTTTCCAAGAACGGCAACGGTAACGGCAAACAAGCCTGGTCTAGCCTTCTCGCCCCAACCCCCATTCCACTGTGCAAAGTACACAATGAGCCTGCCAAAGAGTTTACGGTGAATAAGCCTGGATTGAACAAGGGTAAACGGTTCTTTGTATGTTCTAGGTATGTGCACTTCATTCATCGTTTTAGTTCTTGACGGGATTATTGTAGGCCTGTGGGACCTGGATATGACAAGGGCCGTGCAGAGCGGTTAAGAGAAGAAGTTGACCCGCAGTATCGGTGCAATTTTTTCAAGTGGTCGAGTGAGGTTAGGAAGGAGATGAAGCGACTGGAGAATGGAAGTTGAAGCCCGAGGATTGAAGAGAGTAGATGTTTGGGAATTGGTATTTTGTGTCGTACGGGAGTTGATGATTATTATTATGTGAGTGTTTTTGTAACTGGGATGTACTAGCTTTGACACTGAATTTCTAGACCTTATTGTACTTTGCATTATTTGGATATCTGTCGCAGTTTATATTACCAGAGGCTTAACCTTACCCGCATTGTGCATTGTCAATGTGTCTTTAACCAGTATTATAGCATGCTTGGATTCACCCAGAGCTTGGAGGTTCTAGCGTACAACGCCCTAACAAAGATGCCAATGGTCAACAAATGTAAATAACGCCTTGGGTTACTTTACACAGCCACCAAAAATTTCTGTCTATTCAAAACCCATCGATGCAGTCAACCGGGCTGCACTCTGCGCGTTGCTTTGAAAGATGTGCAGAGTAACGGAGCGGTGGAAAATGTACAGAGGCCTTGTGTACAAAATTTCAAGGGTCGTTCTTCCAAATTCTGGAGAGCGGGTCAGTTATTCACGGTCCTGACATATTCTTCAGGTGGCTAACTATTTTCGATGCGAATGAATGAGATATGATATTATGGGATCAGGTACTTTTACAAGATGCTGTAATCAATGCACTCGCAATGGAACTGTAGAACTTGCTCACATCCTGACAACGCGATATTATTTAAAGACTCCAACAGAGGAAAAGTACAAAAAAGCAACTCTAGCCAAGCTTGCATAACGGACAGCAAATAATATTATACCGACAAAGTCCAATGCCAAAAGAGAAAAGAGCATATAACTATCCTGACCAGCATCAAGGATTCTGGCCAGTAACTGTTCCCCATATCACCTTGATCAACAAATCGGGGTGGAAATAGTCGATGGGTGGAGCAAGGAACATCTGGACGTGCCACACCGCTGAACCCGCTTTCTCGTCCTACAGTGGAAGTAGAGAGGAACCGTAAGTGCACAAATTCAAGCATAGGTGGGCGCAGAATAACTCACGCTTGCAGCCAATCTTTGGACAGCACGAATGTACCACCTGATAAGCCACGCAGCAGAACGAGTTTCGCCTGATAACGGTATAGTGGTATCAAAATCATAGTCGACTCCTTTGACGCCATCCCTAACCAGGCATCAATACTTGACCGAACAACATGGCAGAGAAGGACGTGCCATATAGGCTCAATTTTTCCAGCCTGAGCGTCGAAGAATCTCCTTGCGAAATCCCGGGGCAATTTAGCGCCATCGCCTTGATCTCTTATCCGAACTTCATGTAAAAGTGTGTTAAGAGAGACTACACCGAGAAGAGCTTTGTTGATGCCTTGCCTGTTTCACATACAGGCCGTTAGCAGGTGTCATGGGGTGCAGTGGTAGAAGATTACCCAAAAATGGGATTGATGCGCATGATACTGTCTCCAAGAGCAACCCAATTGTTAGGCATGTTCGCTGCAAGGTGGTATCGCGTGTACACGCTGGACGCTGTCGAGGACATCTGTGAATGCAATGCCTCTCGAAGAGAGCGCATTTACTTACGAATTCTAACGGCCTTGAAAGTCATCTTATCCTCTACATCCTTCAGCGTGTCGACAAACTGGTACCACCATGCTGGGATCGGGTGGTCGGCGTTCAACGACTTGGCAAAGGCCTTAAAATCATCCAAACTTGTGGGAAGATCTGCATTGCCCCACTGCCCGGTACACAGTTGGACTGCCACTCACCATTATTAACCTTGCCACGTTAAGGATAATAGATAACTCACCAATACGCCTATCAACTCTCTGCGAAAACACTACTCTATGTTCTAATCGAGAGTCAGGAAAATAGTTCAATATCGGTCCCACTTTCTGCGCTTCCGCTGGAAATCGTTTTATCATGTCATCCGTCACTGGCAGTGACAACGTCGAGTAATGCATATCCTGATCAAAGCTGATCTTCAACTCTTCCCAGGGAAGCATGCCTGGCTCGGAGGTGTTGGCCGTTCCAAACCCGAGACGTCGAATCATTTTGGACCCAGCACGCGCTGGACCTGTGCAGTCTTTTTGCACCAAATCATAATTGGCGTGTCAATTACTGTAGAGGGAATGAAGCGTTCAATGCTTACCGACGACGAGAGCGGCAGGAATAGCTATGATGTTCGAGTCATCACCCGCAGTGCCTTGACGAACCAGAACCTTGTTCAAATATCTTGGATCTTCTACGTCGTGTTCCACGCCAACTACTGTGCCTGCGACCTGCTCGATGTTTGGGTAAGACTTTCTTCCGACTACAAGGCGACGAAGCAGGGTCTCAAGGCCAGGTCGACCGGCGCAAACCATCATCGGGAGACCACCATCATACTCTTGTACAGGCACCTTGCCTTCCAGGCCAGAGATGGCTATCTTGAAATTGCCCGGAATCAACCTGAATTGACGAAATCACCAGACCTTGGAAAGAAAACTCAAACAGTGAGGTAAAGGTGGACGTACGATATCTCGGAAGTCGTACACTCTGTAATGAAGTTCGGGAATAGCTTCTTAAGGCAAGAAGTACCCCAAACATGAAAACCTTAGGAGGGAAAATAATGTTACTAAAGAAATGTTGGGCGGGACTGTTACATACCTTGCAAGGACTCCCACTGCATAAGACGTGTGCGTTTATTTTGCTGTTCGTTCACGTTCTCTGTCCACGCATCTTCCGTGGAAAGCCACGCTTCGGACTCCACGATAACGATGCGCTCAAAGTGGTCGTGACAGATGCGCGCGGCCGCAAGACCAGCCAAGCTAGGTAAAATCGAGTTGTAAGTCACCCAAAGCTCATTGACTAGGTGAAAAATTTAGTTTATGATTGCAAGCATACCTTCCTCCACAAATTACCGCCGTCCCCTTAATCTTCTTCCCATCCTTTCTAGGCTCTCCTAAAATTGCGAGATCTGGTAATCCAGTCTGTTCAATGATTTTTCTCTTCCGAACGACTTGGTATACCGCCTTGAGAAATCGGTAAAACAAGATTGTCAGAACACAGGTGGTTGTAATAGCCTTCAGCATGACGAAATTCAAGGAAAACCGCGTAGAAATTTAGCTCTCGCAGTCAATGTGACTGCCCTCTTATACTCGGAATTTAGGTGATTGGAGCCGATTGGCGATCCTATTCTGAGATAGGATACGTGCAGTGCATCCGATGAGCGGCTCGAGCCGGAGGAAACCCGACCGGAATTATGAAACTGTCTATGGTATGGCTACGTTACAATTATGCGATCTGGAGAATGCGTTATTATTAGGCTATGAAACGAGAAGAAGCGGGGCACCGGGCTACCTACGGAATCTGCTCTCAGCCGTATTCCAATGCGGTGTCACTGTTGGGGCCGTCAAGGAAAATGGGCAGAATGGACGTGGCTGAACGTGGCCTAGGAAGAGTCGATTTGGAGTCAAGCGCATCATGTCAGACTTACTTAGGGGCCTGAAAATGCTTCCGCCAACGCCTCCTAATGTTAGTTTACCCGCTGATGGAGGTAATTTTGCTCTTCTCGATGCGGCTGCTCCCCGGCTTCCATTGATCTGATCTTTACAATAATCTCGCCCGCTGACAATGATAAAAGGGGGTTTTCGTCTAGCCTAAAGACGCAAATCGAGGTCCGCCCAGATGCCTCGAACGCATTTCATAGCTAGGTCGCGAGCTATAATCACATGCAAACGAAGGTTCGCTGACATTTCGTGGACGTAGCGGGTGTTGGTCACAGATTGGGCTCAGGTAAGCTCAAACCGTTTGGATATGCCACAGCTTTGACAAGTGTCCATGTAGCGAGTTTGATGTTATCTAGAATAATAATGGTAAGGACGACGAGCGAAATTTGATTTTGCCCTTCGATAGGAAAATTAGAACATTCGGTTATGCCGTTCGCACACCGCATCAAGAAATCGCGAGACTACGCTCCTCCACGAGTAAGTGTGGAAATGACAGTTTTAGAGACAACACGCTTGTAGTAAAGGTATACCTCCCATTCTGTTCAACGTTCCGAGATGTCCTGCGTCATGCATGATCGAAGTCAAAGCCATCGGCACCTGCGCACGTTTGGTCCCGATCGCGATGGACTATTTACACTAAACAAGGATGATCACGACGCATTATGTGTGCTGCATTTATGACTTCAATGATCTCGCTGCTAGAACTCCTGTTTACTGACAGCATTATCGAACCAGTCTAGACTGTGGGCCCGATCGCTTAATTCCGAGATCGCCAAGGTGTGCAAAGTTATGGATGTCAGATCAATGAGACTGCGCTTGACTTCAACCTACTCGCGCAACTTGCGCTTTCCGAGGTGTATGTCCCCCCTTGCAAACCAAGGTGGGAGCGCGCGATGTGATGTCTGGATGCAACAAACAAAATTCCATGAATGTTGGCGATCAAACCCTGGGGCGGATTGATTCCGGCAGCGAGCGCGATCATACTTAAAAAATACGTCTGGTCAAAATCGCGAATCAGAATTGATTTATTGCTGCATCGCTTGGATCTATTTCTATTCTGGCACCATCGCCGCTGATTTCACGGGTTGTGGGCGTCCTCAGGAATGATTGTTGGTATCGTTGATGTTTTGATGTACGAGCGAATCAAGTGGGTTGTGATGTTGCTTATTACGCGCTCATCAGAGACAACAGGAATTTGGAACAAACTGGAGTGCAGTTATATCACCGCCCGTATCGAACTGCGCTCTGCACGACAGAGACCGTGCTTTAGCAAAGGGAGTTAAAAGAACCGTTGAAAGTTTTACGCACCATCACTATAATCATATGCAGTTACCTTCTTCCGAAATTCTACAAAAAACATACGGTCTTGCGATTACGCTCATCCATTTGTGTTGCCCACTACCATCGCGCTCCGTTTATCGATTTGGATTATGACATCCAAAACGCGAGTGAGACGTGAAGTAGTTACCGTCTCCAATTCAAACATCACATCGATACCTCGCAACGCTAGTGTTCTCTCATCTATCATTGTTATTATCATCTTCATTATCATCACCATTGTCACCATCATCACCATTATCATCAACATCACCCATCTGCATCATCCATCACCCCGCCCGTTCCATTTTCTCTCTGTTCATTATCCGGCTTGAGTAGCACAACTTCTATGATGCCCGAGATTTCAAATGCACATATGTCACCCTCTCACCCAACAGATTCTCCCAAGGTCGATTTGGGTCGGCCTTTCTCTTTGCGTAGCTGGGTTCCTTACGAGGAGGAGGTACACATGGCAGGTCTTCTTCTTCCCCTTCTCCCCTTTCTTCTATGGCGCTAGAACCCCTTGAAGCGGGTCTCGAAGCAGCGGGCGTGGGAGCATAGGATGAGATGACGACTTTGTTTGATCCAGGTTTGGTCCGTAATGACAGGACTTTATGTGATTCCTGAGATAGAGGGGGTAGATTTTGTCTCCCCGACCCTGGTAACGCATTTGATGAAGATGATGGCGGTGGTGCCAGTGAACGGTGTTGTGGATGTGATGGTTGCATTGTCTCTGACAGGGTAGGAAATGCGCCGGCGGCTCTTCGAGCCTCTTCAGCGGCCCTTTCTCTTTCCTCTGCCTCTCTTTTTAGAACATCCGTTATCTGCTGTTCAAGCTCGGCGATAAGTGCTTCTTTTGCTTGAAGTGAGAGAAGTGGTTCAGAGCAAAAGGGGCATGCGTATTGCGGGAGGTTGAGTGAGCAGAGAACGAGCCCGCAGGACTGGCAAATGCGGGCGTAGGGAGAGAGAGCGTGGTCCCTAGCTTGGTATACCGTTCATGTTAGACTCGTCGTTGAGAAAGAAAGGAGAGCGGCACAATGGGCTAAACTTACCTAGACAAAAGCAGCCGCCTTTTGGATCTTTGTCTTGACCCGTTGAATGACGCATGGATTTAAGCAAAGTCTCTAGCCTCCGAACTTGTTTGCTCTTGGGCGGTCCACTCGCATCCCCGCCTGGGCCTGTTGCAGCTTTCTTCTTTCCCTTCCCTGTTCCGCCCGCGTCTGACGCGTTTTGCTGAATCAGAAGGTGACCCTGCGAGGCGCTGGGCCTTACAGTATTCTTATGCGCGCTGGCGGGGCGGGATGGTAGCCGATCAGAAGGAAACGAAGAGGAGGTACCTCGTTTCTTGGTCGTCGATGGTGTTTGGCGGGACATTTGCTCAATTTCCAACGTGCGTCAAAGAAAAAAAAGAATAGCCTGTGAATCGATTATTGTTATTGGTTAGGATATACGATTAAAAGAGATGGTAGAATTCACCGTCAGTTCAAAGTCAGGGAGTGTCCGATGGACTGAGTCTGTTGGATTGATTCGGTATGGATCACAGTGGTAAGTATCGGCATCTTCCGAAGTTGGGTTACTCATCTCACTCAAACTCCAACTTCATTTGAATTCGAATGAAGTCGGAGAAGGAGAGAACTTGCAAAAACGCACTAGAACACAGAATTAGAACCGGGCCTCGCTGACACCCAACAGCTTCTTCATTCTCCAATGAACTTATGCTTGTGTCATCTCAGGGATTGCAGAAGCTGTCGGGTGTTGAGGCCTGAGGCCTGAAGGCCTTGTGTGGGGTGCCGGTGAGGTCCAACCGAGATAAGCGGGCCAGATAGAAGCCAGCTGCCACAAGCAACTGCCAAAGAAGACTAATTACTGGCGAGTCATCTGTTGAACCTTCGCATTCGACCATGAGGCGAATTGCTCAGCATTCCATTACGTTGGAGGGCCATGGGACACGGGACCACGTCTATGTCACTCTCCAAAAGAGTTCAAATGATTAGTACAAAGGTACCGTAGTACAACTTTTTATGACACGTCCTCACCACGTTGCGCTCTCACATTCTATACAGATCGGCATGATAAGCTATTACTGACTCCGAAGAGCAAGTGCCACGACAGCCGACATCGATACTCGTCCTCGTTGCAATTGAGTTTCTGAACTTTGTAAACAGGAGGTTTGCATCTCTCCACTCCATTGAACTCAATGTGAACGTTTTGGTTCCCATTAAGGGTTTCGCAAAGAGAGATCTGCAGGCGATGGGACTAGTAGGCGCGTCGCATTGAAGACATGCCGTGGCCGAATGACAAGGTTCAGTAATGAGGCAACAAGGTTTCAAAGTTTTTGACCGATAAACTTCGGGGACGGCTGGGGCAGCATTGTTAATACAGCTGCTGTAAACTATCGTCATATCGATTACGGGAGCCCCCCAAAAAGTGTCGACCACAATCGCCATGCGTCAGTTGCGTGCGCGCATGCGTATGTACATACGTTTGTGGCCGTCGGAACGGGACTCAGTGGGCGAACCAAGTTGCAATGAAAGTGAGTCATACTTGACGCATAAATCACTCCAAACCTCCCAAGCTGAAAATCCAAGGGGCTAGAACGCTCATGAATCCCCATTTACAGTCGGCCATTCCCATGACCTTCATCTCTATTCAAGCTGAATGCCGTAATTACAAAATGGGATGCGTTGGACCTTTGGACTATTGAACCTCTAGAGACCTTTCATTTGAAACGTCAGGAGAGGAGAATACCCTCTCTCTCCGTGCTTCAGAAGTTGACGCTAAATTTACCATGGAGCGCGACGGGCATACCCGCCAATCCGAGCTTGAGAAAGAACATGCGCAGATACCGTGACAGCCAACAGGACGGAAGACGAGCCGTTCAATGGTGGATGGACTGTCCTGCATATAGCAGCAACACAATTGGAGTCGCTTGACAGTCTACATTGACAGCTTACACGAAACCAGGGCAAGGACAGGACAGAAAGGGGAGGGGACAAGAAAACGCCGATCGCCTAACCGACAGCCTACGTATAACGTTACCGCTGCGCGTCTCACCTTTTCTATCCTTTTGCTTCAACTTATCATCCACAAACTGACGATTATGGAAACGATAACGAGACGAACATGGTCAATGATACAGATCAACTGGGCCGAAGGCGAGGGCGAGGCTCGACGTGTCTTTATCTATAAGGTGGGGTGGCCTGCTGACGATGCTTGCTGCTGGTGGGGGTGGTGTTGGCTTGGCTATTAACCCCAGGTAAAACGCAATGTCCGGAAAAGAAGTACTTCGAAAAATGACAGCTCCACAAAAAGCCGATGCCGATAGCGGTTTTTTAAGGGGGGAAGGAGAGGCGGGTTTGCAAGTCACTCAACTGTCTCATTCTGTCGTCGTATGGCGCTCTGGTGTAGGTGTTTCTCCCTTTGTTTTCTCCGTTCATTGGCCGATCCTCGCGCCTCACGAAGAATGGCATACGCCATCGCTGCATGCCCGTAATCTTGGAATACAAATATATACCTGGAATAATTATCTGTACGTCCTACTCTGCCCCCGGCAATCCAGTCCGACTTGGATCACCAACCAGCCAACCAATCAACCCAAACATACCTAAACCCCCAAACTCATATACGTCCCAACAACAATAACATCATGTATGCTGTGTCCATGCTGTATGTCAATCCAACTTGGACAGTTCAATGTTGCCACATATATACGCACACCCACTAGGAAGGCGTATTACCCCGTTTGTCCACTATACATTGTCTTGATCCCTATCCCTATCCCTATCATCGGGGTGTTGATACGACAATAAGGAGGGTGAAAATGTAGATTTGGTTCAAGATGATTGCGATGCATGATGCATGATGCACGGTTGATGATGCTCACGATGTTATCTCTCTTTCTCTCCCCCTCTCTTTCTCTGTCTCTTGACTTGCTCATCTCCATCGGGAAGACTATACTGATTTATTGATCTAATGATCCATGCAAGGTATACTACAATCATTATTATTTGGGACTCGTTTAGATCAATGGGTTCGTTCTGTCGGTTGCCAGTGCCAGTTCCAGTTGATGACAGGTGGACGCTCGAGCTGTTTCGTAGCGCGCCGTAGAGTACGGCACGTGTCTGCTGCCTGTCTCTGAGTGTGTGTATATGCATCATGGGCGCGCGCGAACAAGCAAGCGGTTATCTCCTTGATCCACAATCATCACACCACCCAGCTGAAAAGAGAAGCTGAAAATCACGTTCTAACATACGCCGGAACCAATTTTTGTTTTTAATTTTGTTTTTACTCTTTTGGTTATCCCTTTGGTGGTGGCATTCCGTTTCCCAGTTTGTCAGCGGCTTCTACCATGTTTACATTTTTTTTTCGCGACCCGGTGTGAGCTGAACGTCGTTATGCTTCCCCTGACTCCCGACCTACTTACGGAGAGAGAGGCTAAAGACGTTCGTTGCCCACCATACCATACACTTACCCACACACGCGTACACCCACACCCACACGGGTTCATTTTGTTCCGGTTCTAGATTTCTCTCTCCCTCCTTTTTTTTTTTTTTGAAGAACCGGTATTGGAGAGTGAGATCACGTACTGTAAGCTTAAAGAGGTGTTTGTCTGGCCAGTGCTGCCAGAGCCGTCGCTAATTGTCTCTTCTGCCGGTCCCCCATTTTTATTGGTCGTCGTTGTTGTTGTTCGTCGTTGCAAGGTACGTCAAGAAGGCGAATTGAACGACACTTTAATGATGGTTACCTACCCGGGTGGAATTTGGGGGGGGGGAAGAGACAGCGGGCGGCGGCAGGTTGGCTCCCTGTTACAGTAAGAATCCATTCCACGGATCCTTGGCGACTCGAGCACCAACTTTTGCATACCAGCGCGTTTTTTTTTTTCACGTTTAAAATAGCTTATGGCTTGTTCTGGGTATGTTGGATCCGAAAGGGTTTGGCGGTTCCTTTTTGTTGAAAAGTTGCGGTGAACGTGAACCGTTCCCACCATGGCATGGCTCGAGAAGGGGAACATCATATGTTTTTTTGAACATGCGAATAAAAACGGAGAGCCGAGGAGGAGGGGAGAGATGTGGGGGTGCATCCGGTCATCCGGTCATCAGGTCATCAATCACCCGAGTACTTACCCCTCATTATCATCATCATTATCATTATCATTGCCATCGCAGCAGCGAGTAATATTCGCGTTTTAAACATTGCATTACCGTTGAGCGCGGGCTCACGCGCTCACGCCTCGCTCTTCGCCGTATGTTTCTCTTTCTTTTTTAAGCATGGGAAACAACGCACAATCACGGGTGGGCATGACAAAAGAAAAGGGCGGGGAGGGTGGCAATGTCATGCCATTTACCGTATCGCGGGTGATATATGATATATATGACAAGCTTCCAACGGGAAGGCAGTTCCAGGAATGTGGCTCATCGAAGGTACAAGGAAGAGAGAACGAGATTCTCTGTGTCTGTGCGTTGCGTAAGTGCGTGTGTGTGAGGAGCTTTAGGTGTGTTTCCGTTTGATCAGGTGAGAGAGAGAGTTTGGAATAGTATAGCCATGCGGCTGCAGAGCGCAGTGCATGTGCTGCGCTGCCACTGACGTGGGTGGAGTTTTTATTGTATCTAAGTATGTGTAGTACGAGTATGGACAGCCAGGGCAGGTAACAGTGGTGAGGATGGTAAGGATGGTGAGGATGGTGAGGCTGGTAGTCGGGTATGACGATGAGTGATGATCTGATGCAGGGTCAGAGTGATAAGGTGAGCAGGACTGATCTTCATAAGCGCAGGAGAAGGGAAGGGAAGGGAAGGGAAGGAGGAAGGGAGGAAGGGGGTGATTGTGGGTGATTGGGGGCTGGGCAGTTGGCGAGGAGAGCGGAGACAAGGCAAAGAGCACGGCCGTGTGATCCGAGGCCTGAAAATAGATTCATACTCCGGTCGGATTCGAACCAAGCCTGGCGCAAACCGGCAAACCGAATCGTTCGAGTTGGGGTTGAAGTTGAAAAAAAAAAAAAGAGCGAGTTTGAGGTTTGCCGTGAATTGCGCTGTTGCCGTTGCCGTTGCTGTTGCTGTTGTTGTTCAGGGCGGTGAATGACCGCTGGTTGAAAGATTCCCATTGCCAGTGCAAAGGATGACCCGGTGAGGATTTAAAGAGTTTGAGGGTTGAGATCGTTGACTCTTACCAATCATCCATCAGCAGGGAGAACAGCAGAGATCATCCACTCAGAGATCATCCACTCAGAGATCATACAGTCAGAGATCATATACTCTCAAATCATATACCCTCAAATCATTCACTCTCAAATCATCCACACCCTCAGCCTCTCCCCATTCACCCTTCCGATCATTCCGTCTCTGACGCGTCTCCTCTCACCGCAACACCCATCCAACTGGACGCGACTCCAGCACACCTCGCCTCCTCTCACAACAGCAACACCGCTGACCCAGCAAACGCGGTGATAGACCCCGCTCTCCGTGACGACCATCCGGTGCGTGTTCTCTCTTTTCATATCCCATCAATGTCCCTGATTCCATCACCTGTCCTGATAAGACCAACCAGAACAATCCTTCTCACTTTATACCCGTCACTGC
The DNA here is from genome assembly GCA_001691775.3 of Amanita inopinata Kibby_2008. Taxonomy (NCBI): domain Eukaryota; kingdom Fungi; phylum Basidiomycota; class Agaricomycetes; order Agaricales; family Amanitaceae; genus Amanita; species Amanita inopinata. Next base: position 32,785 of record JNHW02000085.1, on the reverse strand, counting down.
TTCCACCATTGACATCCCTCCTCCTTCTGACTCTCCTATGCCCCACCGTGTAGAACCATACCCAATGTCTACCCAGTGAGTCGCTGCAATTTTCTCTTCGCCTCGTCCCTCATGCTCACCACCACCCTCACCACCACCACCCCACCTCTAGACACCGAAGGGACCATTACGATGATCCCCACCGTCGTCCTTCGCCTCCCCCCATCACAACTCTAACTCACTCTCCCTCACCTTCCATCACCCAAGACCGTTCTGCCGTCTCCACCCCTCCAGGCCGACGGTCCCCTCCTCCTCACTCTCTGCCGAGCACCCTCCACTCGGCAAATTATTACCCCCACGACCCTGTATTGTTACAGCCCTCACGCCACCACCCAGCAGCCACCCACTTTCCATCACGCACTGATGGTATAAACCACGCCTACGGCTTTAACGCGCACCACCACCCTTCCTTTGATCATCGTTACGAGCACGCTGACAACGGATCAAACCACTCCCCATACCATAATAATTCGGCGGGATTGCCGTCCCATGCGACCATCCCGCCCGTATCCCACCACCTGCCTAATAACAGTCATGTCCGTGAAGCCTATAGCCACCCATACCCATTGCCTGGTCAAACCGCTGTGGCTAGCATTTATACGGATGACGCCGCTACAAAGTTGAGCGACCGTGTTCGTCGGAGATGCTTCAATTGTTGCACCACCGATACCTCGACCTGGAGAAGATCAAATCTCAGCCCAGGCAAAGTGGTCAGTTCCCCCGTCACCAAAATTCCATGCATCGCATCGCTAAACACTGCCTTTCTTTTTTTTTTATATTTGCATTTTCTGCCAACAGCTATGTAACAAATGCGGGTTGTTTGAGAGAACACACTCTCGTCCCCGGCCCGAACAATTCCCTCACAAACGTGGGCCCTTGACGGGAACCGCGCTGAGCAGGCCCAGAACGCCGCCTGCAAACCAGCTCCCCCCGATTTCGCCACAGTACAGCGGGTATTCCCACCCTTCCATCGCTCCCCTCAACAGCGTGCAGGATCATCAACACCACCCACACCCTCACCCTCAGCATCAGCATCATGCTAGGAGGGAGTATCATCAGATGAATGCGTTGCCGGGGCTCCAGACTTGGCATGCGGTGGGTGATTCGGGGACGGGTGGGGTGGGGGTGGGGTTGGCGCATGTGTCGCCGTTGTTGCCCCCTCCACCTCTGCCGCCTGCGTCGCAGCACCACCAATCCCAACACCACCACCAACAGCAACAACAACAGGGAAAGAGGAGCGTCGGTGGCGGTGGTGAAAGCCCGACTGTCCGTCCTTTGTCGCTTCCCAGTGTTCGACCGAGCTCGACGACCCAGGAATCTCGAGACTCTCCAAAGTCAGTTGCATGAAAGCGGAAGCGCGAAAGGGCGTGCTGAAAACGCTGAAAAGGTGTTGGTGCGGATGGAGGTGGTTTTGTATGCGTGTGCGTGTGTGCGTGTGTCTGTAAAGGCGGGCCTGTTACCTATAATTGTTTTTTCCCCTTTTTTCCTCTCCTTTTTTGTTTTTTTTGTTTTCAATTTGTGGAGGAGTGGAAGGGTTGGGGAAAATGTGAAAAAAAGAGACTGAATGTGAGAATGGTTCAAATGTTCATGTGAGAATATACTCTTTTTTTTTTTTTTATGTTGCGCTGCCCCGCTTTATTTTTTTTTTGGTTTGTGATATTCTTTCTTTTGATTGTACGCTCCCGCCTTCTCTTACCTTCTCAACCGACAAGAAAGTAAAAGGTCGGTCGGTCGGTCCCCTCCTCCACGGTTAGTTTGAAAAATATTTACATTTACATTTTACATATACGTACGTACGTACGTACAGTCTATGGGACACTGTTACATATTTATCTATGCGATTTTGTTGTTTGCAAAACGCCTGGAAGAAGAAAGGAAAAGCTAGCGAGGGCGGTTGGGTCAGCCAGAGAACCAGGAAGACAAAACGTATTTTTACTACTACCACCTGCAATCACCATCACGCATCCGCATCATCAAATGATTAATGATTCATGATTTTGTTGATTCGTGATTCGTAGTGATACAATCAGAATACCAAAAGTAAAAAAAAATATCCTACAGCCAAGCCTGTGGAGGAAAGTGCCGCGCCAACACACCAACACACCAACACCAGCGCCCATACGCCACCTGATGTCACCGTAGAGTATCATTGAAACGGGTCACGGTTTATGTCAGGTTTTTTCCTTTTGAAAAAAAAAAATAGCGTGGCTGAGAGCGTGATGGGTAATAAGGGAGGCCTGTGATTAGTTATCCATCCATCCATCCATCCATCTATTTATCTATCTATGTCTATTCTATACTTTTATTCAGTGCGGGGCCTCGGGTAGTAGTTTGAATGACACTTGAAGCTCTTATCTCATATGCCTTCATTCATTCAAAGTATTCTACATCCTTAGCTGGGTAGCTTGAGGCTGAGGGTGGTGTAGGCAACGCACGCTATTTGTTGCACGTTGTAGCCCTTTGGATGTTTACCAGAGTAGACGCACCGTCGAGCCGTTCTCCGAGCATGTGCGTACAGTCACTAGGTAGGCGTGACAATCCTTCCATAAATGATATCCCGCAGCCATGGTCTAGAGCCCCTAAACCCAACACGTTACCGTATGTGTTAGTGAGCAAGGAGTGGTTGGCAGGAGCAGGCAGACAGGCGTTGTGCACTAATGTGTGAAAACTCATCCACAAACTGCAGCGGTTTGGCAAACCGACAATTTGGCCCCAATTACTAGTTATACTGTACCTGCTTGCAAATTAATGCTGCCAGCACGTTACTTTCCTTTACTCCACCGTGCACCGTCCGGCATACATTGTGTATGGCTTTTGCTTTTTTTTTTTTACTCATACTCATACCCATACTCGTGATTCTCGGGTTCTCAGGCACCCCTGCCCCAATGCCGCCCGTGTTCGATTCAGTGGTGCGGGGTGGTCATCCCACCCACCCCCCACCCCAGATATTGGAGCACTGGCAACACCTGATCGTGTTCTCGAATTGCAAGGAATACGCTGTGAATGCGAGGAACAAAAACGAGTCGTACCCATATTTTTTTTTTTTGCTTCCGTTATTCAATAATGACGACCCACTTGGTACTGACATGGACATATGGGCGTGACCCGACGGCGTTTAACCTTCACATGTTTATCCCATTGATAACTAACAAGACCGAGAAAATGTCAAACTTCTTCTGTCATCCACTTGGAGCTTCAACGTTTGTTAATCTTTTAAATCTTTTGAGGGCACAGCTAGTACACCAGCGTCCACAAAGTCATAAGCGAGATGACATACAAATCCATAGCCAGATCAAATATCAATACAATTCGTGCACGAACATTGATACAAACAATCGTAGCGGATCAAGAATTGTTCTGGATCAGTAAGCTGGATCAAATACGGTGATCAAGGGACCACTTGGCTAAGCAGGACTTCGGCTGCAAGATGACCGACTTGCTTGTCAGAGATTGATAAGGTACGGCTTTGTGATCCCCAACGTGACCTGTCTGTTCCGGCTCGGTTTGGTTCGCGCTGGTTCGTGCTAACCTAACTGTACGGCTGCGCTTGTATTGCATTCGTACTAGTTAGTAGTTTAGTTGTTATCAAATATTTGGAATGGTCTTTACAGCTGCGTGCGGTCTTTTAACCCGTAATAGTAAAGGTTGACGTGGGGGCGTGACGGAAGGTGAACATTGCTTGGTCAGATTACACATTAAAGGTCGAGTAGGGGCGGCCATACCCAGAAAACCACGCAGTTCAAGCTTTGGGGAGCGGGGACTTGGGGTTGGACGTTGAGTTTGGTAAAGCGACACTCACACGGTGGAAAGGCAGTGTGAAAAACCTTCCGTGGTCCTTTTGTTTGTTGGTGGGAGATGCGGATGGGGGTGACTGGTGATGAGAATGATGCGTACTTACTATGACGCCGGCGGCTCTGCACGTGCCTTTTGGACAGGCGATAGTGACATATACCACTACTAGTACAGTAGCGAGCAATGTTCGATGATAAGCGACGTTGAATTTTGTGGCTGCTGTCAATATGTTATCATAACTCTGTGGATTTCAATTTCATGACCAATCGGATAGCCAATTGAATCAGATAATTGATAAATGGCGCAGCGGAAAAAGTCGGAAGGCCCTCCTGAGTTTCTTTCAAGTAGCTCTGCGGCCCTTTACCGTCACCGGTTTATTCTCGCGTTTTATTCGCCCTTTTTGTTCGAGTCGCGGAAGAAATGAAAGCAGCATAAATAGAGAGAGATAGCTCTCTTTTCGCCCTCGAGGACACATAAGAGTACGTACTTGAATGAAGCAGTTACAGCACGCCAGTGGTAGATACGGATTACATAATCTAGTTCCATTGGCCATGGCGCAGTGGGCGCTTCGTTGACTGAATGTTGACATGAAAAAAACTCGCTGCGCTTACACGTTTCGGCCCACCGGTACAACCGATTCACCCACATCCGAAACTCAAGAACCGCTGAAAGTAAAGCCCAAGCAAGTCTGTGAATGGTACAGTATTAGGCGCACAAATTACCGGTGCTCGACGGCGGCTTTGAGTTTGCATGTGATTCAGTTTGCCGGAACCCATCTCCTTTATAAGCCTGTGCGGAAACAGTAGTTGCTCCTGACCGTCCCAACCGTCTGGTTTGTTTTTCTTCGTTACTCTTCCACGTTCAACGTTTAGACAGCCATGTCCGTGCAAACGAACACGTCACCAGCCAAGGCTCGCATCCTCCAAAAACACGATGACGATGTTGTCATTGTTTCTGCCATTCGTTCGGCAATAACAAAGGTTCGCTTGCACTTGTTAATTGTGAAAATATGAACAACGAGAGACTGATATGCGCGTGTGTGATTTGGTAGGGACGAAAAGGAGGGTTCAAGGACACGAATCCAGAGCTGATTCTTTCACACGTTCTTCGCGCCGTTTACGAGCGCATCAGGCTTGATCCCAAACTGATTGAGGATGTTGCGGTTGGGAACGTGCTGCCGCCCGGTGGAGGTGCCAACGCTGCGCGTATGGCGGCTCTCCACGCTGGCATTCCAAACACGTCTTCAATCAACACCGTGAACAGGCAGTGTTCATCTGGGTTGACCGCCATCAACCAAATCGCAAATGAAATCCGCGCTGGACAGATAGACATTGGGATTGGTATGCCCTTTTCTCCTGGGTGTATGCGTTGTATATTGATGGATGTGTTCTGTGATTAGGCGCTGGTGTCGAGTCTATGACAAAAGGTTACGGTTTGAGTGCCGTCACCCAGATTGCAGATGAAATTCTGCAGAGCCAGGAAGCGGAAGACTGTCTCATTCCTATGGGCATCACATCTGAGAATGTTGCCAAAGAGTACGGTATCAGTCGCAAGGTGCAAGACGAATTCGCCGCTGCCTCGTTCCGCAAGGCTGCCGCCGCCCTCAAGGCTGGCAAATTCAAAGACGAGATTCTCCCTATCAGGACAAAGATCGTTGATCCCAAGACGGAGGAAGAAGTTGAGATTGTCGTCGATGCGGATGACGGTATCAGGGATGGCGTCACCTACGAGAGCCTTGCTAAATTGAAACCAGCCTTCGCCAAGGATGGCTCCACGCATGCCGGTAAGTCCGAAAGACGTCATGGGCATGTCGTTTACCTGTTTAACCTTACGTGCCATCTTCCTTTTTTTGTTGTTTAGGGAATGCTTCGCAGGTGTCTGATGGCGCGGCTGCAGTGCTTCTTATGAGACGCTCGGTTGCTAAACGCCTTGGGTTGCCTGTCTTGGGCAAGTATGTGACTGGAGTTACGGTGGGTGTGCCACCGCGAGTGATGGGAATCGGCCCTGCGTTTGCGATCCCGCGTGCACTTGAGAAGACGGGGCTTCGAAAGGAAGACGTTGACTTTTACGAGATCAACGAAGCCTTTGCGTCACAAGCTGTGTACTCGATCGAGCAACTCGGGATCCCATACGAGAGGGTGAATATCCACGGAGGAGCTATTGCTATCGGCCACCCCCTAGGCTGCAGTGCGTATCTACATGCACACACACACATGCACGCACATGCTCACGCGTGATTTTTTTTTTAGCTGGTGCGCGTCAGGTCGCGACAGGGTTGAACATTGCGAAGCAGTATGGACATAAAGTCTTTGTGACTAGCATGTGTATTGGAAGTGGTATGGGCATGGCAGCGGTGTTTGTGAACGAGCAGTAAAAACGGGGCGGAATCATGGTCAAAAAACGTTTTTTTTGTACTTAGCTCAGTTTAATCTTGTAATGCAATCTGTACATCTACGCAACACATATGTTTACCGCCCATCAAGGCAGCAAGGTGGTGCCATATGACGATATGTTGAAATGACTAACCGGCTGCGCATTCTATTCTTGATTGATGATGATGATGATTGTTGAATTGATAGCGTATGCATGTATACGGCCGGGATGACCGTATTCGAATGACAGCTAGCGAGTCTCGTGTTCAACGTCTGGCATGTAAGACTGACCCAGGACACCAAAAGCAGTCGTGGTTTCATGTATCAAAAAGAATAACTCTAGATTGCAGATACGAGCCCACACTGTCCAATTACAATAACCTCGCCCTTCACGGATCTTGTTCAAGACAGTAAAAGAACAGGCAACTCGTTACATTCTGGGTTAATGATATCAATGGTAGTGGTGATGGTGGTGGTGGTTGTATATTGCTCCCATACGGGCCGCTGATACCCCATTACAAAGTCATTAAGGGTGCGATCTTGGGTGAGAGCAGAACAGGGTCCTCGTTCTCCCTCGGACAAGTTCAAGTCCTTCCTCTTCAGTAGTGTTAGGAAGAACCCAAATATCAACCTACGAGGTGTAACTTTCGATGAAAAAGAGAAAAATGATGCGATGCGCTTTTGTACTTTGCCAGCGGTCCGGCGCACGGACCATTTGAATACCTTATATAACCATTGCGCGTCCTTTTGAATTTTTTTTCTTTTTCTTCACAGTCAATCTCGTCCTTTTTTGTTTTACAACATTTGCGAGTTTCGTAACTTTTTTGAAATTTGCAAAGAGAAAGTAGGACGAGAAGATCAATTTTTAACCAGAACTGGGCATGCCGTTCGATCCTCGTTATTTTTTCTTTACTGGACGAGTGGCTAATCTGTTCTGGGAACAAGATCCATTGAATACGTTTGTCGCATTGCATAAAACTATGGTACACTCGTGGCTGCGAGAGAGAAGGCGTGTTTTTTAAACAATAAAACAATTGCATTCATTCGAGAGGGCCAACACGTTGGTCTAGGACAATTGTATTTAACGCCACATCGTTGTGTGTGACCACGGTGAAAAAGGGAGGTAAGGAGGTAGGAGTGAGGGAGGGATTGAGGGAAGATATGCAATGCCCGATTCGCACCTGAGGCTCGTCGTCTTCCTTCATTCGGTAACCGCAAACTTTTTTGGAGTGCTTGCGTTTCTTTTGAGTTTCGTCTTGGACGGAATCCCGGCTGAAGCGAGTGGCGGCGGCATTGACTTGCCCAAAGTCCGAGCAATCCCTGAAAAAGTGAAGTCATCCAGTGAACCCCTGCAAGCCTCGCGCTCATCGATAACACGCTTCAACTCCACAGACCACTAAAACGGTCTATCGGAGAACAAGTTGCCTTTGAACGTTCATCAAGACCACACATATGCATGAGCTCGTAAATGTGGTTGTGCAACTTGTGGTGATGATGGATGGATGGATGATGATGATGACGATGATGGGGCTATTGAATGTTGAACGTTGAAATTTGAAGAGCCAAGAGACTCTTTGGTTTCTTCCGCGTGCATGGGCTGATGGTGGTCATGAGAGGCTGTAACCTTATGACGCGAACCTTGTGCGTGTCGGGAGACGAGGTCGCGTCGTGCCATGTGCCTGTTTTATATTCTCCCAATGTGCCCTGACCGTGTTCTCGAGGTCTTGGCCGGCTTCGTTGGGTGCGAATGAATCAAGTGCGCAAATTCTTTTCCGGTCCAGGTGCTAACAAACCAAGGTTAATTTGTAGCACACCGGACATAAGACGGACTGAGATGCGGCAGGTCCCGATATCTCTGTCCAAACACCGTTTCCTTCGAATTTCCTCATTCCCTCGGCCGGTAAAATAGAACAAGCCCCAGCCTTGGCTTTCAGACTGACACTCGGCCCTCATCATTCCCGAGCGATGAAGCTATGAAATGGAATGGAAATGGGATCATTCGTGAAGGATGTCAAAGTCAAGTGTTGCGTGCCGAGATGACTCTCCCTGATCTATTTAGGTCGTCAAGGTCTCTTCTCACTTATCTCCCTCCAGTCCGTGATTTTGCGCTGTATCGCCGGCACTTTGGCTCTCTTATACGTTACAGTTTGGGTCACGATCTTTTGCGCCGGAAATATTAAGGACCTGGCACTGGAACTAGTCTTCTTTAGATGGGATCCCCTTTTTGGACGGACCTCCTCCAGTAATCTTGTTGCGAAGCCCATAAGAGCAACCTCCCCCCCTCCCCTCCCTCCTCTCCTCCTCCGCAAGGTGATCTGCGCGTGGTCGGCTCGTCTCATGCCCTTTAATTCAGATTGCTACTTTCCCCACCGGCTTGAGGACCGAGTGTGACGAGCGAACCTTTCTATTGCGCAACACGATGCATTCGACTAGGACACACCACAACGCTGGCGACGCCCCGAATCACGCTCGTCATGGGATGGGTCACTCGGGCTTTCCTCCAACGACGACCATGTCAAGCCATTCTCACCCGTCGTTACCTTCGATCCGCCAGTTGCACCCATATTTACCGCCGACAGGCATGTCGCACAGCGCGAATGTGCCTGCCCCAATGACAGGAATAGACGGTACGAAAGGACGCAGACCGTGATGTTCTTTGCCCCCCCTCCTCATCCATAACTCTCAAGGTCAGCCACATTCCATCCAGCACTACGGAGTGCACCGAGAGGCAAATCCAGCGTACGCTATGCCCGAGTCCGAAGTGGACGAGCTAGATCAACAAGAACCTCCGAAGAAGAAGCGACGGAGACAGGCATTGAGTTGTACCGGTAATTACAGCACCCTTGCCGCATCCCCGTCCCAAAACACACACTGATGAATTTGTTCACACCTCTTTGGGGTTCGCACCTAATGTTTGGTTTTTTTTTCCGGCGGTTTTCCTTTTCGTCGTGCTTTGGGCCGTTTTGTTATCAATCTTCCCATCTATCTCAAAACTATGGCGATTTCCGGACGATTAACACACACACATGACGCCTGCCTTCCTCGTTGGTCTTGTGCTCACAACACGCGGATCGACTTCTCTCTTTCTCTACACACATAGAGTGTAAGCGGCGCAAGATCAAATGTGACAGGTAAGGTGATGTCCCCATGATTCGTGCCGGATGCCCGAGGATTGAAGAGCACTTAATTTTTTTGGCTTCTTATTAAATGATAGATCTCAACCATGTGCGCCCTGTGCGCGCCGAGGAGAGCAAGCCAAGTGCCACTGGCACGTCGTGGAGCCTGTGTAAGTTAAAGCTTGTTTTCACGATAACACAATGGTTTACAGATTGAATTTTCCGTTTTTTTTTTGTGCTGACCCTATCAAACCTTTATTTTAATATTTTCATAGAGAAAAGTATGTCACCCGGGCAGAATACGATGAGCTCAAAATGCGGTTTGACGAATTGGCAGCGCTGGTTCATAGATACTTACCACCTGGCTCCCCCCATCGCCAAATCGGACATCACACGCATTCCAGCATGCCGGGGGTTCCGGCAGAGGCTGTGCCATCATCCTCATCGTACAACTCTGGTTTTACCACCCATCAGTCCATGCTACCACCTCCTCCAATGCAGGTATATCATCCCGATTCGGTCTCATCGGCCCAGGTACCATTACCACCACCACCACAATCATCATCTCAGCACCTTGACAAACTTGACAATCCGCATCTCCGCTCCCCTATTCGGACTACGCACCTCACAAACGCCGTTTCTCCCAGGCTATCTTTAAGATCTCGGACTCCGATCCCGTTGGCGTCGAGGCACAGGGTTCTTGCACCCGAGACGACTACAGCCACAACGGTCGCCGACAGCAGCACCAGCCCCGTCACGAGTGCCGCTGGTGGTGGTGGTATGACAGGCAACAACAGCAACAATAATACCTCGTCCAGCAGCATTATTGCCTTTAACCGCGGCGCTAGGTCACCGGGGATTGTACGTCCCGGAGCTCCTGCTCCAAAGGACATATTACCTCTTTCGCTTGCTTCAATCACGTCACACTCACGCTACGCCGTGGCTGAACCGCAGCCAAAAAATTGCCTCGCGCAGATGCTCAGGCCGGGCGAGCGTCTGCGCACCGTCTCACTGAATCCGAGAGGTCCGGCAGTTTTGCTATCAGCTCTGCTTCTGTGGATAACACGCATGTTCGATATTCTTCGAGCCCCGCTCTTGCCAGTTATGGCGGCAACAGTGGTAGCGGTAGTGGCAGTGGCGGGGGTGGTGATACAGGAGGTCCAGGGAGCACGTCGACAGCTGGACGGCCGACTGTCGCCGGTACTTTAACGCCACCACCTCCATTTCAGTACCGACAAGCACATGCTGCACGCCGATACGACTCTGACACGCTCTCACGCCGAGAACCAAGGAAGTGAAGGAACGGCCCAAACCCAAGGCACCGTATCCTAATCTCCTATTTCGTCTTGGCCCTCTTTTTGCTTTTGATCTATCGTGGTTTTTGGCTGATGGAAGGTGGAAGATGGAAAGGGGAAAAAAGTGCGCGCGCGCGTGGGTGGGTGTGGGCGGGAAGGAATCGATTATGTTGGCTATGGGAACACATGCGGCAAGGCAAGGCAAGGCAAGGCAAGGCAAGGCACCCAAGAATTTGATGTCATCATCTCACCCATCAACATCAAGGCAATATGACCACCCTAGGGTTTTCTTCTTTCTTTTCGTTTTTCGTTTTTCACTTTTTTTTTTGGTGCGAGGAGCACGACATGACAAACACGTACCTATCACCGCTTTCGAATTTCTCCTTCTCTCCTTCTCTCCTTCTCGCCGTCCTGCTCCTCGGCGTTGGGCTACCATCGCTTCTTCTGTTTCTGTTTCTGTTTCTGTTTCCGTTTCCGTTTCTGTTTCTCCGGGACTTATCGCACACACACTCACGCACACACGCAAAAAAATCGTTTTCCCGCATGCCACTGTTACGGTATGGCCGAGCCTCACTCACTCACTCCCTGGCTCACTCGCTCGCTTGGCCATGTGCAAACAACATGGTGTGATTTCCCTCCCTTGGCGTGCGTTTCCATCTTTCACGGATACGAATCGAGATTCTTCCGGTATTCTACCGTCTCTATTTCCTTGGCATTTTTACTTGCAATATTCCCATTTCCATTTGGCGCATTGATGACCCTTAACGCATTAGTACATGACAGAACACTTTCTGTTTTTCTGTTTTCTCTCTACCTTTTTCGTCACAAGTATCATTTTTTTTCTTTTTCTTCATTTCAGGACATTGTTACCAATCAATATTCAATATTCGGTCGTATTAGCTGTGACTATCAAACAATACCTTTCTGATTATGTCCGTTTTAAATCCCCCAATGACTGCTATGATTGTTAATTAATAAACCAAACCCTTCACCATGCTTTGCTTTCTGCGATCGCACGGACCCTTTTCTTCTTCTTCCTTTCCTTCATTGTATACACTAGAGCTCCACTAACCCGTTGCCAGAGAATCATTGGAGTGTGGCGTCTGGTCCAGTCACTCTTTCAGTCCCAGTCCGCATAATCCGCATCGCACGGATCCCTCCCCTTTTTTCACTCCCAAACCAACTTGCCATTATCGTCGACGCTAGCTTTCATACCACCGCTAGCGGATTTTCCACCTCCTTTGCCAGCCAGCTGTTCAATCATCTTCGTCTTCTCGAGCTGTTGCTTGTGCTTTGCCAGCGTCGCCAGCCGCTGACCCTCCGTGTCGGCTTTTGCAGACTTGGCCGCCTCGCGCTTCTTTGCGTTTTGGCGCTGCCGTTTGGTAAGCGTCTCAGGAGCCTTTTCAGATTGTGGTTTTGACGTCGTCGCTGCCGCTGTCCCTGTAGTTGAACTGCGTTCAGGTCCTATTGACGTTTAACGTGTCAGCACTCGTACTCGCGATGAGAAAGATGGCAAGCATCTCACTAGATCGTCGGCTTTTGACTACTCCCCATCCGTCGTCTTCACCATCCGCATCGTGACCAGCACCTTCCTCTACATGGACATCTTCATAATCGGCCCATGAAAATCCTGAAGCAGGTTTCTCCCCAGGCAATGGGTGAACACGCATCACGCGCGATACCGCTGGGTAATCTGACGTCTCCAGCATACTACAAGAAATGCATGACCGTCAGTTTTAGACATTTCAAGTGAGCGCGATTGTTAAAAACGAAACTGGGCTCGTGTGATAAAAATAACAACGAATGGAACACTAACTCATCGACACCTGTCTTTCTAGGTTTAGGCAGAAGCCGCTCAGCCAAGGGTCTTCTCTGTGTGCCTTCTCCAGTCTCTCGGACATAAGAAGGGCCCGAGCCTAAAGCCTCGCCTTCGCCTTCTTCTTCGTCTTCCGTACGCCCTACGACGGGAGATGAAGCACCAACCGAAGCGTCACCTTCACCGTCATCGGTCATAGAGGACGCTATCCCGGTATCGCTCGTTGTGAAATCTGCCGACAGCCCACTCATAGGTCTCGCCAGGTTGGCGGCCCGGCCAGCCTCGTCACGTCGACGTGATCTGACGTGTGTCCAGGAACTGTCTGTATCATGTGAAGTGATTGAGTCTGCTTGCTGAGCAGTTGACGGAGGTGGAATTACAATAGCCGGTGGTGGTTGGATCGTTCTTGCCGGTGATGATGACGATGGGATGGAGGGTTGAGCTTCTTTGTCTTTGTCTTTCGAAGCCTGTGCGGGTACTACGACTGATGACGACGAAAGCACCGCGGAGGACTCTACACTCGGCGGTGGCAACACCTTCGAGGAAGAAGCAGAAGCACTAGCAGCCTGCTTCTTTGATTTCTTTTTTGGCTTTTTTGATTTTGACGGTTCGCCAGCCGTACCGATGGCTCCACCTCCAGCACCAGCATCAACGTCAGAAGATCTCGCGGTATCAAAGCTTCCTGGAATAACCTCCGAAAAGAGAACGGGAGTGACGTCCGTCATTTGTCCAAACTGTACCTGTGCACCAGTTACCGTAGCTGTAACCGTAGTCGCAGTCGTAGCACCTGTCATATCCGACATCGCGGTTTGTTTCTTGTTCTTCTTTCCCTTTCCCTTTTCTTTCTCCCTACTCTTTCCCTTTCCCTTCTCCTCTTCTTCCTCCGCATTACCCGTTAGACCCGAGGTCGAGCTAGACGCCTCACCAGCCCCACGGGTCCCGTTAGTACCCGCCAGCTGAGTATAACCATAGCCTACAGCGCCGGCAACAATGACAGTCACCACCGCCGCCTCTGAAGACACCAAGCTCTGCGTTGCTCCCATTTCCGCTGGCTGTTCGTGGTAACAAAAAGAAAGAGAGGAATATAAATTTGGGCTCTGACGTGGTCCAACTTGATATCATCCTCGAATATAATGCTCAAACAAGTGTAAATATGCGTAAATAACGCGTCGCGACTTTTAGCTTGACCTTGTTCTTTATACTCAGGGGTACACAAAAGCGACTATTGCGGTTCTGTGACTGCTGTATGGTAGGTACTGGTAATGAATATGTGTCGCATAAGAAAAATAAGTGCAAGTAATGTCAATAATGCAGTGGTGTACGAGTGGGTTGTATGTTGTATGAACGTATATGTGATGGCAACTATCACTATTCAGTCGGGTATAATCAAATGGGAGAGAATGGGAGAGAGAGATCGTTTGTCGATGATATCAAAACGCTAGATTAAAGAAGGAAAAAAAAATGTAAAGGAAAGCACACGAGCCAGAAGCGACCTAGAGAAAGAGAGGGATAGAGAAAAGAAAGACGTAGAATCAAATCAACGCACGATATGGCATAAGCCTAAATCACAAATCACAAATCATCATCAAACATCCTCCCCTGCCTTTTATCCCTTTCCCCCACCCCTTCCCCCACCCCCACCTCCCCTTCTTCCTCGCCATCCAAACTCAGACGCGGACTGGAAGACACATTAGTGGTACCAACCGATATCCTCATCTTATCACTCAACAACCCCTCCCCCTCCCCCTTCAACCTTATCGTCCCACCCGCACGGGCACTTCGCTCAAGCAGATCTTCCCATTTATCCCTCTTCTCTTGTTCCGTTAATGCACCAGGAAAGGGATAGGTCGAATGGCGCTTCGGCGATGAAATACCCACGCCAATCATCTTTCGAGGTCGAACCTCAGTCGACAATGAGATGGACACTTCAGGTGGCGCAGCGTGAGATGTTGGCGTCGTGGGCACTGGGGGCATTGGGGGCATGGAAGGCATGGGCATGGACGTGGACGTTGAAGTTGACGTGATGGCACTACTCGTCGTTGAAGAAATCGTTGCAGTCATATTTGTCGCGTTTGCATTAGTATTATTATTATTCGTGTTCGTCGCATTTCCACCGCGAGAAGGCGGCACAGACTTTAGAGAAGACTTTCGAACCAGTTTGCGTGGTCGTCGGGACTGAGGAGGAACCGTCTGCGATTCATTCGCCGCACCTGAAGAGCTGCCACCCACACCCACACCCACTTCCCCCTTCCCTTCTTTCGCCGACATGGACGGCCGTCTGACTCTCCTCGTAGGCCTCGGAGGTGGAGAGACGCTCGATATGCTCAACTTGCGCAAGAACGTGCCAAGTGCATTCGTGCTCATACTCATACTCGTGCCCGTACTCGTACTCGTACTCGTGTTCGCGTTCGCGTTCGAATTCGCTTCTGGACCCAAAGGTGGCAGTATGCTCGTTGGATCCTGCCGCGGCGACACCGGCATTGACCTCGCAGTCGGAGAAAGTGAGAGGGGCGATGACATGCACGATAACGGAGGACTCGAAAGCGGAGTCAAGGCCAACAACCTAGACTTGTTGGACGACGCTGACGTCAAGGACGACTTTGGCTCTTCGATACTCTCCATCCCAAACTGTTTCCCCATCACCCTCCCAAACGTCGACAACGCAGGCGTAAACAGTTCCTCGCCCTCGCTCATCAAGATCTCCACGCTATTATTTGCAGACAACATCCTCGGCACTCTCAACGAGTTTGATGAAGGGAACGCCGTCACACCCGCGGAGGGTGAGGATGTGGGCGTCGACAGCAAGTCCAAACGGCGCGACATGTCTGTGCTAACAGAGCGTATCGAATCTCTCCCCCAACTGCCCGTTCCCGTTCCTCCATCTGTCCTCCTGCCGGTGATACTGTCTCTGTCCTTCTCACCACGCTCAGCACGCCGTCTAGGCGGGAATGGCAGAGAGGGCAGCTCTGTGTCTGGCGAACGGTAAAAGCTCCAGTGCTCGCTGGGGCTGCCGCTGCTCTCTTTCTTAACACTGATGCTGCTGCTACTCGTTTGCGAGGATGCAGGGGGGAGGGGTAGATGCAGGTCGACCTTTGCACTTCTTTTGCTTGACAGGCTCCTCGCATATGACGCCCCCAAGCTGCGCGTCTGTGCCATCCCCTCTCCATCTTCTCCCACCATCACTTTTCCCTTTCCAATCTTCTCCAAAAGTTCGCTGGGTGGAACGATATGCTTTGCGACCATAAGGTGTGGATTAACTGGCATAGGTGGTATATTAGGGGTGCTGTAGTTCTGGTTAGCGATATTATTATAGGTATTATGGTGGTGGCTGCTGCTGTTCGAGTCGCCTCCAGTCAAGGAAGACGATGATGATCGAGTGCTTCGTAAACTGCGGGTTCGTCCATTGTAAGACTTTCCACCGCCGTTCGAGTTCCAGTTGGGATTGCTACTGAAGAATTGAACAGACTCGGATGAGGCGGGTGATGGTGAGATGGGTGACGGTGAGGGAGTTGCGGTCCTCGGTCGCGATGGCGTTAACGGTTTGATGTGTATAACAGGCAGGCTTTCTAGATCAATATTGGGCGTATGACTATTGCCATGTCGATTTGGAGTAGACAACCCAGAAGTTGACGGCCTTCGCCTTAGGATGCTAACAGAGGATATAGGTCTTATACGCCCCATTATTCTCCTTTGAGGCGTCGTTGGCATGGGGGAGGATGCCGAACGGTCTTTCTCCGTTTCTCGTTTTGATTTGACAGAAGGTGTCTAAAAATATCAAACATCACCATCAGTCAGTCATCTCAAGGAGCAGAGAGTGGCGACAATAAACTCACGTAAGGACTGTTGTTTGCTGTTGTTCGTTCTCCATGTCCATCACTAGAAACCGGACGCGGAGGTGTAGTTGCCGATGAGGTTCCAGCCAGGAGATGGTGAAAGTCTTTAGGAATGGCGGGAACTGGGGGTGGAGCGTGTCGTGCAGGCGATGAACCACGAGACAGCGATTCCTCGCTGTAGAGTGCCAAATGGGCTTGCGACTTTGAATGGGAGTGAGAGAGATACTTGTCTCTAAGACCACCGGTGCTGATGCGTTTCATGAGCTTCCACAATTTGTTGCCATTTGCTTTGTCAGAAGCAGTCAAGCCATCCACCGACGCATCGGACGGACGAGGCGTTGTCAAGCGAGGATGATTAAAGTTGGGGGATTTTTCATTGTCGAAAGAGTTGGGAGTGCTAGGCGTAGACGCCCGTGGTAGGGGAAAAACAAAAGGGTTTGAAGCCGGTTTTGACTCGACAGATATCCGCATCGAATACCGACTGCTGCGCATCTTCCTGACCCGTTCCCTCCCAGAGCCCGGCGGGCTGGCTCGGACGCCCGAACGATGAGGTTCTTCAACACCAACGCTCTCCGAGCGTTTCGCAAAGTCAGCCTTCAAGCCTGAAGTCATGGTATCTTTGGAGGCAATGGCAGTGGGTCTTCCCCTCAAGCTAGAACTCGCAGCTGGACTGTCTCCTGTGTCGTCGCCTTCCGTGATGATGGCAATGCTTCCGCCCCCGGTTTTCCGCCACTTGCTCGACACTTTTCTGGTCAAGGTTTTGCCAAAACCAGCAATGACGCCCTTGTTGTCTTTCCGTCCCGCTTCGTTGATGGTCGATGTCGAAGCTGAGGCAGTCGCATACGACCAACAACGGTTATGTACGCCTTCGGTCCGCCGGGTGTCCTCCTCTAGTCTGTCTGCGGGGGAATGGATGAAATTGGTAGAGGGAGTTGAAAAAGTTGCTGCATGTTTGGAAATTGTAGGGGACGAAGGCTGGGAACGTGATTCACGTAATGGTTCTATTCTATTGTGTAAAGCCCTTGTAGGCTTGGGGGAGCGATGGTTTGCGCTGCGACGAGCGCCTCCGCTGGTGCTTGGAGGATCCAGACTATCTGACAAAATAAAGCGGTCAACGCTTGAGCTTGTGCAGCCTGAAATTGCGGACATTTGGGTTGCATGGAGGAGGAGGAGAAGGAGGAGGAGGTCACTAGCGTCGTCAGACCTGACGGGACCATTTTTTAATTTTTTTTTTGCTTGTATTATTTTGTAATTTAGCACGTGTTGTCTCTTTGCCATGACTGACCTATACGTTAACCCGAATGTCACCCCCAATGCGCCACTCGACGAGCAACCCGCAATTGGCCTCATTGGCATGGGCCTTATGGGACGTTTGTACGCAAGGGTCCTTAGCAACGCTGGTTGGAAAAAGTATGGTCAATCACTCGGTTATCTCACATACTCATGACTATTTAGAATCTATGTCTGTGATTTACCATCCAAGTACGAGGACTTGAAGCACGAGTATGCAGGTGAGAGTCCTCTCCACGCACTCAATTCATTTGCTTATTTTTTCCTATCATTTCCGGTTCAGGCACTCCCGGTGTCGTCGTCTTCCCAGATGGCCACGGTGTTTCCCAGGAATCCGACTTTATAATCTACTCCGTCGAAGCTGAATACATTGAAAAAGTCGTGCAACAGTATGGTCTCTGTACGTTCGCCTAGGTTACATATCACTGTCACCATCTCATCACCTTCCCCAGCTACGAAACATCACGCCATCGTCGCCGGGCAAATTTCTGTAAAGGCGCCCGAGCAACTTGCCTTTGAAAAGTACCTACCAGACGACACCTACATCGTCTCTTGCCACTCCCTCCACGGTCCCACCGTTTCGCCCGCAGGCCAACCTCTAGTGCGTCTTACCCCCACTCTCGCGACCCAACCGGATCCTTTTCTCATGAATTCAAACTCTTAACGCCTCTTAGGTTCTTATCAGGCACAGGGGCCCACCGGAAGCACTAACACTCGTTGAATCCATTCTTCGCTGTTTCGGCTCGCGATACGTCCACCTTTCCTACCAAGAGCACGATCTCGTCACCGCAAACACCCAAGCCGTTACGCACGCAGCATTCCTAAGGTACGCCGCACCACACACACACACCATAGCCTGCTCCGGCCGCAGACCATGTCATACTAATACACTTTCGCTAAACCAAATGCTCCTCTTGTCACATTGTTCTATAGTATGGGAACTGCTTGGGCTAGCGCGAGCTCGTATCCCTGGGAACACGGTCTCTACGTCGGCGGCATAGAAACCGCAAAGGTCAACATTACACTCAGATTATATTCAAACGCATGGCACGTTTACGCCGGCCTTGCCATCTTGAATCCCAGCGCCCGCGTCCAAATTGATCAGTGCGTGTTTTATCCCCTTTCCCCTCTCTTGAGAGGCACGCTTAATTGAATTGGTTGAATTTTTGCATTGTATTGTCCGCTTGGCAACTTGATGGTTGACCGGTAACGGTACCTCATTTGGCAACGGAACTGAATCAATAGGTTCGCGAAAAGCGCGACAGAACTGTTCAAGTTGATGTTGGCAGGCGGAAACGGCACAGAGGCAGACCGCCGAGCCTTTAAAGCGCGCGTTGAGTGGGGACGAGAGGTGGTTTTTGGCGATACTACCCTGTCCAACAACGTAAATCATCCAGGATCAGGTACGCTTTATTAAAACCCAATATTGCTATCCTGTCCCTGGTTCCTTTTCTTAAACAACCACCCACAGAAGCCTCCAAGAAAAAACGCTGGCCTATTCTTTTGTCGGAGGATGTTCTTGACAGATTCAGTCTTGCCAAAGTCTCCCCCGCGGACACCGATCATCAAGCCAATGGAATCCCAGTGAAATATTCTCATTCCTTCAAACACCCTACAGTCGTCCACTCTCCCCCGCTATCAAGATCACCCACAAACTCTCATACTCCAAACGTCCCTCCGACGCGGTACAGGGCCAACTCCCACCTCTCCCTCCTTGCCATGGTAGACAGTTGGGCTCACCTCAAGATCAATCCTTACACCCACCTCGCACTCGCCGCCACACCCATATTCCGGCTCTTCCTCGGCGTAGCTGAACACCTCTTCCTCAACCCTGACCTCTTGGAAGCATCCATGCATTCAGCGCTACATGACAAATGGCATAGAGCTGATGATCTAGAATTTGTTATTGCTGCAAGGGGTTGGAGTCAATGTGTCAGCTTTATGAGTTTTGAGATGTACAAAAAGCGGTTTTTGGAAACAAGCAAGTTTTTTGAGGCGAGGTTTGAGGAGGGGGTTAGGGTTGGCAGCGAGATGATCAAGGCGTTGATGGAGTCGGAGGTACAGAGAGAGAAGGAAGAGCGAGAACAATCGAGGGAGCGTGACAAGAAAGAGCACGAAGAGCATGTGGAAAGAGAGTCTGACAAGAACGATCACGAGAGACAGCAGGAGGGGGAACGAGAGAGGAAGCAGGAACAGGAGAAAGACCGGTAGCACGAGCACGAGCAGCAGAATTGCAGAATGGCCTGATAGAGCTGATATCTCTACATCTTGATTTCTTGTAGACGTCTAGACGTGTTTATTACTGTACGTGTATCCTCATATTGTTGTACCTGCTAGACTTTACCTTATAGATGTTGTATCTTATGTCGCCAGAAGTCTTCATCATGTGAATAGACCTAAGAAAGTGTTTTGTTCAAGCCATGTGATGTATACGCTTGTTAATTCAAGGAAACTTGTAGATTGACTTTTAATCTTTAAGTGGCGGCTCCACCTGCGGCCGGCTTTGCATGTCCTTTAGGAGCCAGGTAAAGATTGAACGGTATAGATAGCCCTCCCTTTGCTCATCAGTTCGGTCTTCTGAATGCACCGATACCAAAGCAAATGTCAAAGAAGAAAAAAAAAACTGCTAGGTATCCCGCGTCACCTCGGAGGAGAACAATCCAGTCATACAAGGAGGATCTCAAGTGTGGCGCCCCTTGGAGTCCCGGTTATGACCTACGTATCTCCGAACATAGCATCGCAGTATACCTCGAAGCGAATAACACCTAAACGCATTAGGGAAGACAAGATTGCGATGGTGGCGTGGTCGTTATGCGCATCACTAGTTATTGATTTCTCAGCGTTGCCACTGGTGTTCAACAATATAATGGTTGGAGCGTGTCCGCGTTACGAGCGCTGGACCCCAAATCCCAACGAATTGCCAGGGGAGAGGCAGAGAATCCCATCGTGTCCGGTCTGCAACGGCGTAAAGCACGGTTGTTGTATTGATGAGGAGCGGAGGAGCTTCGCACGATAGGACGGTGGAATGATAGGCGCATACTGCCAGCATCATGCAGGACACTGCACTGGGTCAATTTTCAGGGCCATTTGTTTAAGCCACCGTTTGCTTCAGGTACTCCTGGAGGAACGAGCTTGTTAACAAAAAGAGCAAAAGCATCGTAGTCCTGGTCTGGCAATGCGAGCAGAGCGAGTTGGGCATATGAGTCAATAATAATTCTCCTTGAGGTCGCAGTCATTGGCCGCCGAGGTTCATCCAGAATATCCAGTTTCTCCCCTCAACGCAGTATGGTTTGAATTTAGGTGCATATATCCATGGGCAATACAGTCAAGCTGGTGGGTCTACAAAATGTCACTCGGAGTCTGTGACACCACCCGTGACAACGTCCATTTCTCTGATGCAGAATTGTTACAAACCTCACCTTCTTCTGTAATTCATACCAGGAATTGAAAACAAAATGTCACCATTTCAAAGGTATTTCTGAAGACTATATGCTGTCATGAGTGGAGCACAGTCGTGCAGCACGCTGACCAAATAAGGTTGGTACACTAACTATGTCTGATTTGGCCCGTCTAGTTGCAAGTTTTGCGTGCATTCGCACCTCAGCTTATTGGACCCAGAGCTCTGAGTCTTTCTCTTCTGTGAGGCTTTCTATGGACAGGAGAGATAGGATTCAAAGAGGCAAGATTGGAAGGTACAGTAGTACCAGCCAACGTTACATTGACGTGATCGTTGATGATTTCTCAAGTAGTCGCCAAGTTTCAATGTCAAGCCAAAATCGTGATGCTCGTCAGGGAGGACAAACAAATACCTCTCAATGTTGTCGGGTTCTACGTCGATTACCATCACCATCCAGAGTTGCATTGCGTCTGCTAAGCAATGCTCGCATTCTCATTTCCGCTGTTTGCTCAGCCTTGTACCACTGCATATATATGCTACTATAGGAGCACAGCCAAGCGGCGCTCCGACAATGTGTTATTCGGCTTAGTGTGCAAGCAAGGTGGACACGTGTGGTGCATGCGTACTGATGTGACAGGCTCTTCATGAGCAGTGCATATAATAATTGGCTCATTAACTATGCCAAGCGTTCATTTATTTGATTGCTAGTAACTCTTGCATTCTCATCAGCTATTAGATTCAGGACTTCTAAGAGTCTCTTACTACCTTGTGACTCAGGTATTCCGAAGATAGCATAGGTAACGTTCAATGGCGACACTACTCATCAACACATTGGTACAGTGATTTTGACAGAATTTCAGTACACGCAATTGAACTAAACTTCAATGTCAAGTG
This sequence comes from Amanita inopinata Kibby_2008, assembly GCA_001691775.3. Taxonomy (NCBI): domain Eukaryota; kingdom Fungi; phylum Basidiomycota; class Agaricomycetes; order Agaricales; family Amanitaceae; genus Amanita; species Amanita inopinata. The sequence continues at coordinate 10,941 of JNHW02000085.1, read as the reverse complement.
GGATGCATGAGAAAGAATGTCGGGAACGAAGGACTACTGCATCACTCTTGTCGGGTTCTAGGTCTACTACGATCACAGAAAGCGAGTTCTACGATGTTGCTCGTGACATGCAGGATCGGACAATGGTTTTCAATACACATGTCGACCATGGATCTCCGAATGGTACAGATGGACTAGAGCAGAGGCTTATAAGAAATGGGTCGCAGATGGCACCCTTCGGTGTTCACCAAGATGGTGGAAGGATCGATGCTCAATTCGGAGGTTTGATTCAAAGTTAAATGAACCACGTGAAGTGTGCTGATATGTTTCCTTGTATAGCGCCAGTACCTGCGAGATGGGTGAACCATCAATCTGGCTCTGATGAAGGACACTTCCATATGTTGAACCTCATCCTGAATCTCCTCTTGAGCATCGCCAGCCAGATTCTTTACCCGCTATTTGTCATGGTTCCACATTTATCGCTCATCACGGAGGAAATCCAATTCTTGGTCTGCTGTGAGGGCAAGTAAAGAGTCTCTTATAAGGCTATTATCAAGATATTGATTAATGCTTACTACATATGCAGCCAGTGAAGGTAGGGGAGACATGCATTCTGCTCCCCATGGAATCGACGATGCCGGAATCGTCTGTTGAGATCTATTCGCGCCTGCTATTTCCTCGTAGGCAGGGTTATCCGCTCTACTTGCCTGAACCAAACGGAAATCTCCACTTCGAGTATCGTAAAAAAAGGCGTGCGTATTGGCGACGTCGGTAGAGCCACACCGGATGGGGCTTTTGACTTCTTATTCAACATTTGCTTACCTCGAGATCACCCTATTAATCCACATGTGCTTCCTGAAGGATTCGAGACGTTGCACCTTGATCGCAATGATGTATCAAAGCAGCCGCTGTTTGATTCCAGAACGCAGGTCCTCAGTGATGGGATTAACAGCGATGACGGTGCCACCCTTTACGAAGCGGAAAATAGAAATCGGTTTCACGACCACGCTTCTCGTCACGCCGCGAGTTGCTACACGTACATGAATGGGCGCAGAGCCCGGGATGTGCAAAATGGATCTCTATATCTCATCACCGGCTGTATCAAATCTAAAAATTGGGCTGTTGCAACCGTCAACCAGGCGAAAGCGGATTGCCAACTCCAATTTGTGACTATAGATGACGGACCTGATTTTCAGGACGACCGCGGCCGTTGCACAGTGGGACCACGTCATCGCTGGGAAAAAACGGGTGGGGCAACAGCAAGGGTTGGTCCACGATCACCGGAGGAATCATTGAATCAATGTGTGTTTTTGCGTGGTTACAAGATTAAACTACAAGAATCGTACTGGGATGTTTTGACAAAAACGACATTCGTATATGCATCAGATAAGAAGTCAACATTCATAACTCAGTAAACCAGGATGGTCATCGAAGCAGCGACCTTGCCTCAAAATATAGTGCCGAGTCGTCTAAGCGCCGCGAGGTTAAGCCAGCCTCTTCGGTACCCAATTCCCTGATTCCACGTTTGGCTTGCACTGAACATGGGTTTCAGTCTTACATTTCGGACCTGATTAACGACCTAATCCTGCTACAAGTAAGTATAGCTCGGCAATATTCTCAGCGAGGACAACAGTGAAGTAAAATACCTCCAGGAGCCTGCTGCTAAAATAGCTCTTACACATGACGACGTTTGGTGTCGCGGCATTCGGGCCACGCATCAGAGCGCAGGTAAAAGACTGGGGGTACGCATGAATGCCGTCGACTTGATCGAAGATATCGTTGAAACATATGGTTATGTGGTTGACGAGAACGGTAATCACAGCTACGATACTTGATAGAAACTTTGCGTCATTCCTTGTGGGTAGACTACACAGCGCTGCGATTCCCAATGCTGATTCAATCGTGTGATCCAGGAGTTGAAAAGGAAATCGCCAATATTCCTTTATCGACTCTTTCGCCTCCTGCCCCTCTTCGTTGCCCTCACTCTTCTTTCCGAGCTTCTCGCTCGGGCCCTTCCGTATCTGGAAACCTTACACGAAATTTTGTCAAGAATGATACTGACAGTTTTGTGGAAATCACTCTTGCTTCTTCTATCAGCTTTCTTGTCTTGTGCCTTTGTTGATCTCTTCGCCATTGGCCTTGACGTGGGTATCCATCATGAAAGAAGACTGCCGGCGACTGATGTAGATCGCATCCATCCTGAAGTTGAATTGTAGTCGTTCAGCAATAACAAGGCAGCATACTCAGGTTTACATTATTCAGATAATATATGTTTAGCTGATAATTGAAATTGAGAAGAATATATATAGCGGCCCAATAGTCTAGTAGTATGATTCACGCGCTGGGGAAAGAACGTGGTTCATTTTCATTGACGCGCAGTTTGGAGGTACTTACTGGGCAAGACCTTGTGCAATCATTCTCTGAAAGATTTGGTGGATTCTGTTCACAACGGCCCAATGGTCTAGTAGTATGATTCACGCTTCGGGTTTATCCCGGCTCATGCGAGCCACAGTTGTGTGAGGTCCCGGGTTCAATTCCCGGTTGGGCCCTCTTTTTCTGTCATTTTTTTCTCTTTTCTTTCGGCGTGGCGCTTGCTGTACGCGCTGCCTTGGCATGTCCAACGCCTCCCTTCCTTTATCTCTCAACCTCACCCAACACGCGCGCTGGACAGTAACACAAGAAAGTGCGTTAACTCCCTTTCCATTCGCGTCTGAGCTCGCACAACAAGGGGATGATGTCGCTCCCGTTGACCGTGACGAACAGCTTGGACAACACGTCGTTCGCGTTTATCTTCAGTTTTTGTGGCTACCTGAGGTGCGTTAGATCTACTGAACGCTCGTCATTTTTTATTTTTTATTGGGGTCTGACTATGCTCTGCTTTAATGCTATCGACATTGACAAAAAGTCCATAATGTCACTATCATTACTCGTTCCCGCCATAATAAACGTGGCCTCGTCACTCTCCCCGTCCTCCTCATCATTTGCATCTAACGTCCCCCACCCACTTCACGCCCTTCTCGAGCCGCTACTTATGCCCCCGCGCGCAGCGACAACCAAGTATTACGTCGATCTTCCCCAAATCCTGGCTGAAGGTGGTGGTGCGGGAGAGATTGAGGAGAGCATGATGTGGTTCGCGTTGAGCTTTGAAAAAGATGGTAGTAACGGGGAGGATGGGGACAGGGAGCTTTGGAGGAATGAAATATGGAGAAAAGGATGGCTTGAGAAGATGGAACGACGCGAGTGAGTGTTGTATCTACTTTTTTTTTTTCTTTTGTTTTCATTTCGTTTCTGAGTGTTCTTAAAGAGTTCAGATACAGGTTCTCCTTCATTTTCTGAAGCTTTCTTTGCCTGGAGGAAAACAAGAACAGTCTTCTGGCCCAACGCGCCCGTCATTCTACAACAACAGAGGAGGGCGTAGGAAGGCAATCGGGGGGACGCGGGCGTTGTCGACTAGGGATGCACTCGAAGCATATATGGACAAGCTGTCAACATGGCAGCTCATGCAAAGTGTCGATTATTCCACAATACACACAGATAACAAAGCAAAGTCCTCCTCCAACCCGAACGATGACCGCGATTGGATACAGGTCTTCGCCGAGGACGTTGTGAAGCAACAGTGCGTATTCAATACTTACTATGACATTTGCTCTCTCCCATCCCATTTGATGAGGCTGATTGAATGTTTAAATGTCTTGTTACCAGGTTCGGACCGTACTTGTCTGATTTGTGTGATCTGTTGCATACAAAAGTCTTCCCGACCTCTCCCTTCTCTGATACCGATTCCGCCCACTCTGATGATCAACTCGAGTCCCAAGCTAGCACGCGCCCAAACTCTCCAAGTGGTGGTGGTGGTGACGTAGACATGGAAACGGGATCAGGTGTCCCTCGGTCGTTAGTTACTGAGGCACCCGCCTCGGGCCTAACAGCCAAAAAAAGACACGAGCATACCTCCGCTATTGTCGGCTCCTCCTCATCCTCATCCTCACATCCTCTATCTCGCTCCCGCTCGCTGTCCGTCTCGCTACAACAAGAACGCGAAAGCCAGCGGGGCGCTACCACTGCGCAAAAGAGCAAGAAGCGGGCTTTGAATAGGGAAGTGAGCATGTCGCGTGTGTTTCGGGCGAAATCAAAAGGTCCATCTGAGGCAACCGCTTTGGATTTGCCGTCGTCGAAGCTTCGAGATGGTGTGACAGCCAAGACAGGTTTGAGAGAAAAGGGTCATGGGCGGTTAGCGAAAGGGAAAGAGAAGGCGGATGGGGCCCAAGGGATAATGTTGGTTGAAGCGACGCCTATGAAATCTAGAATCAGAGCACGATCCCGATCGAGTGTGGCGGTTGTGAGTGGGCTGCCAGTGAAGGGTGGTGGACATGGTGGACAGGCGGTGGTTGAGAGTGAAGATGTGGATGCTGATTGGAATTCAGAGTTGCCCAGTTCGACTGATATCCTCGTGCGAGGACCGAGTCGTGGGGTTGGGGCTGGACAGGCGGGGACAGGGATGGAGGAGGCTAAGGGAGGGACTAGTGGTGACAGGGATAGAGGAGGCGGTGGGGATGGCATGGTTCTTGTGGCAGAGACGCCCAGGAAGGAGGGCAAGATTCGCGGTTAGGTCGTACACACGTTCGTCAGTGGTCGGACGCCGAACAAACGCTTGATGCTCGTGTGTTTTGCTCGCACAGCCCGCTGCTGGTGCGTGTCGTGGCGTCATACTGTACGGCCGCGTCGTGAGGTTGTCAAGTCCTCGAGGCAAGCGGGTGAGTAGGAGGAGGTGTGGGTGATGTCATCGGCTGGGTGTAGGAGGGATGGTGTGTGGATGGCAGGTGGGCTGTGTTTTGATAGATGATTGATTGAAGCAACTTATTGGCGATAATTATCCGTGAGTCAGGGTCGCTAGTGTGGTGATAAGCCGAATTGGGATGCCAGGTGGTATTTCTTTCTGTTGCACCGATTTTTTTCGTACTAGGCTAATTTTAGAGATGGGTATGGGTATGGGAACCAAGTTGGTATTGATAGTATCTCGTATCATGTCGTATCATCATGTCCATGGGAGTGACGAGAAGGTCGGGAAAGTTCGTGGTGTCTAGGGTGATGCTAATGGTATGGGTTGTTGAATTTGGACGGCCTCATAATTGATTCCTTATTATCGGTCATTGAGTTGGACCGACAAACGGGGATGGGATATGACGAACAGGGTTGATAAGATAATTAAGTTAATCGATAATCAATTAACGGTTAGTTAGCCGGGTTTACCGGTCAGCTATGCGTTTTGCAGGGACCGTAGCTTTTTTGTCGGCTTTTTCTTTTTTTCTTTTCCCTTATGGCAGCCTCGAGGCGACCAAGATACGACAAACGTACCATTTTGTTCTCAAATCTCGTATGGGTGGAAATACCGATGCCGTTCATCATCATCATCAGAGGCTTGACGAGATCTCATGTACCAACAATCGGCGGGTAAAACAGGGAAATCTCAATGTCACACGAGCTGGCAGGCTTCAATCTTTTTTTTTTTCACTTGGGCGTTCCGTGCGCAAATCGCTTGGAATAAATTCAAAGGGAAATCGATGGTGCCTGGTAGCTTGCCTCGTTGCTTGGAGTGTTGGCATAGGTCGGCATTGGCATGAGTCGTCAACCGTTCTTCTCCGCTTCAATTCGATTGTGGACTTGTTGTGTAGCTTCATGCACGGCGCCGTTCTTTCAGCTCACCTCCGGCGGGCTCCATTCTGAGCCATTGTTGTACAGAAGAGTGGCCACCGCGTACATTTTCTTGGGGATGCTCTAAGTTGGTGATAAATGTGAATGTATGTATGTACCTTAATACTCCGTCAAGAAAATTTGAAATGAAAACAGTCCAGATTGTTATCCTTTTCCTCTTTCTAATTTCCTCTTTCCTTTCTCTGAGTCTGAATGGGCCAATGACTCGATCCGAAGCGGTATACAGAGTTGCTATTGACAGCACGGGAACGTTCTATGCAACTAACGCAGCGACCTGCGCTAATACCGACTGCCCAAAAGGCCTCGGCCGATTGGCGTGGTTGGTTGGCGTGGGAAGCACAGCCAGCGGAATGTTCCTTTGCCAGTCCGGTGCTCACGTGACATACAATAGCACAGCCTCTTGCCAACGGAGTCAGGCTTGACTGCAAGATGATCGACTCGGGAAGGCCAACAGGTGAATAGCCACGGAGCCATTTGTTTATTGCAATGACCAAAGGATGCACCCGCCGATGTTTTTGTTCCGTGACAAGTCAAGATACAGATGCTTGCCTCCGTAACACTATATAATGTCCCTTCCGTCGACTCTCCTCCTCGTTCTTGATCCGCGCTCTATTAGGCGCTAACGCCCCCCCCCTTGTCCCTCACACTGGTCTGGCCGCACATGATACCAGACAATCCAAGGTCCCGCTCAGGTCTCTCAAGGCCCCTCAAGAGAGGTCGCGCCTGTATGAATTGTAGGTGAGTAGAAAGCGTTTTCTCCTCTAGCGTCACCTCCGTTCAACGCTCTCGCCAGATTTCTCAAGGTTGTGAGTGTCTGAATTGGCTGCTGCTATGTTTTTATGGGACTTGATGCGTGAACCGGTTAGAAATGTGATGGTGTCAAGCCAATATGTGGACCTTGTAGAAGACATCCCAAAGAAGACGACTGCGAGTATTCGGATGGCCCAACACGTTCACGAACGCAGATGCTAGAAGAGACTGTATCCCGGCTAGAAGCGCGACTGCATGAGCTAGAGCATCCAAATGAAACCACGCCCTCTGTCACTCTGCATGATCCCTACCCGACACAGCTCAGTCTTCATCATGAACAGCACCAGGATCCGTACGTCATCAAGTCACCACCGCTCGTGTTCCCAAGTGACCCTACGTACTCTGGTGCCATGTCCCCGTTTTCTCCCTCCTCGACCAGCTCGAGTCTTCCTTCAGGTAAGTGGTATGTCCCCAAAAGACATACATCGAAAGATAACATACATAGACTATACAGGCTCAAACGCGCCGGGGATGGCTACCACTATGCCGGGAAGACATTTCTCGGCATCACCTTTCGTTGCTACAGAGGTCAGTCTACATTCCCTAGGTCGCCCCCAGATTGGAAGCCGAGCTCACATTGTTTCAAGGAATCTTCATCAATGGCAATCTCCAATTTGTATGTACCTTGTGCTGTTCGCTCTATTTTTACAAATGGCTCATGTTTTTGTTCGCTCGGCGGCCACTGGTAGGTTGGACAAATTCCTGCCTCATGCCTCCACGTTCGGCTTCTTCCTTGACGCAACACGTTTTCGTAACACCGTTCTCCTTCCTGGGTACCATACACGACCTACGCCGGCTCTACTTAGCACAATCTATCTCTGGGGTACCCATCTATCCCGGTCTTCCAACCCGAATCCACACCCAAATTTACCGCACCAAGAACGAACCCATCTACACCGCGCCCTCCAGCACATCTCCACTGACCTCCTCACTAATCATCCTCAAAAGTATCTACACACACTTCAAGCGCACGTTCTCATCTCTTACTACTTTTTCCGCACCGGCCGCTTCATCGAGTCTAAAACGCATTGCGCGTGCGCCACGTCACTGGCCATCGCGGGGGGCCTACACAAAATCAGATCTGTAAACTATGTCGCTCCAGCGCCCATAGGTGTGCAAGCCGATTCGTTGGTGTACCTGCCACCGCCGAGAGATGGAGAGGAAGAGGTGGAGAGGGTGAATGGTTTTTGGACGGTGTTTGGGTTAAGCAAGATGTTGGCAGTGGCATTGGAGCCTCCGTCGGCTGTGTGTGGGACGTTTGAGGCGCCGGGGATGAGTATCGATACGCCATGGCCAGTGGACGTGGATGAATATGACCAACAACAGCAACAACAACAACAGCAACGGCAACAGGTGTTGCCGGAGGGGACGCGCGGGAACTTGACCATTCGAAGTTTTCTGAGTGGGAACATGGCGGCGCCAGGTACGCAGTTATCATATTCGGCGCTTGGCGTGCAGGCCTGTCTGTTGTTGCATCGTGCAACGCATCTGAGCGGCACATGGTCACCCAGTACGTTCTTTTTTCTTCCCCCCTCCCTTCTCTATTGTTTTGCCTTCCATTCCAATTTCAAACTCCAACTCAATTTAATTCAATTTTTTTGTTCGGTTTCATTGTTATTAGGTATGCAACAACGGGACTACCAAAACTATGCCAACATCTTTCAATCAACGCATCACCTTCTCGACGCCTTTCGATCGTCGCTACCCCCTCTCACGCACGCCGCCCTGGCCACCACCTCTCCCAGCCGGTTTCGGGCATTGCTGTTAACACATGCTTTGGCGGATGCAGCGGTAATTAAGCTTCATGGAATTTTTGCGTACGCCTATGATGCGAGTGGGTATGCGGCCAATACGGCGTCGAGGCAGTACTGTTTGGAAGCGGCGAGAAGGATATCAGGCGCTTGTGAACTGGTGTCTGGGGCTCCCGAGTTGGGGTTTGTGAGTCCGATTATGGGGGTGAGTGAATGGTTTGAACTCTTCAACCGTCTTTTTTTTTTGGCGTGATGGATGAACGTGTGAATGGTGGGCTGACTGGTTTGACTGACAGACGCTGTGGGTTTGCGCGTGCAACGTCGTAATTGACGAGATTGCCCGGATACGAGCTGTGCATGCGGGTGAAGCGTGGTTACCCTCCCCGTCTACCTCTACCTCCACGAGTCCCACCGCCGCTCCTGGAGAAGGAGCAGGGGCGGGGGCGGGGATGGGGATGGGAGCAGCAAGATTTGATACCATAACAACGCCGACGCCAACAACAGCCTCGGAAGAAGAGATGAAGAATGTGCTTTATGTCGTGCTCAAGGCCCTCCGTCTTTTCTCGGAAGACAGCGCGTTTACGAGTGAGTTTATGGTTCACGATAAGGCATAGGGATTTCCGTTTGTCGATGGGGAATACTGATTGACATGTACTTAGAGTATCAGGTTAAAAAGGTGGAAGAGGCCGCTGCCTCTGCTATTCCGTGATGTGGGGGCGTTGTCTGGGCATCCCCGCCGTTGTTGCTGTTTGTAGCACAGTCCACGTGATTGTGGCCTGCTGCAACTGTGATGTATACCCCTCTCCGACTAGGATACCTACCACTAAGGTCATCGGACAACGGATAACGACCAGGACAATACGTATTATTTATCACCCTCATCCTCGCCTCACTTCACCGCACCTCGTCTCGCCTGCTTTATTTAACCGAATTCGGACATACGACCTATGATGGAACATGGACTCTTTTTTTTTCACCATACGTGGGTATACACAAATGAATGTAGGTAACCTCCCTTCACTCTAGTCATTTCCCGTCAAGCAACAGCTTTAATTGATGTGAAAAATGGTTGTTAGGTGTCTAATGGAAAGATGCAAATCGCGTGCATGGGGGATTTGTCTTTCGACTCTAATAGATTTACGCGTGTTTGCTTTCTCTCTCTCTCTCTTTTCCCTCACTCGCTTGCTTTTATGCTCTCATTGCATGCTTTCTTTGGTTTTGTAGTGTACCTGCACGTGTACCTTTATGTGTACTTGTACGACCGAATGTGTGGGTTGTGCTGCAACCTGGTTTGGAATCGGATTTGGAGTTGTGGAGTTTGTTGTCGGATTTTTCGGATTTCTGGACTTTTTTTTTTTTTTTTGGCCTTGCGTTACAATTCTATGGATGTCCATGTCCATGTCCACCCCAACTGGAACAATAGCATACTCTTCGCATATGTGTTTGTACTGTAGTTAATAGCTGCCCCGATGACGTGAAGCGAATTAGCCGGTCATCATCTGGCCACTCTCACATGGTGTCAACCGAAAGAGAAAAAAAAAAGCCTATAGAGATCATTTACAACGTCCGAGTGCCCAGTGCAATTGCGAGTCATATATTGGAGAAACAGCCCGACTGCGGTCCGCAGCCACGGAGTGAAGAAAAGAGCGATGCATATGCATATGTTTATTATAATTTATAACTTGTAACTTATAAGTATAAACGTCCCGATGATGACTTTGTGGTGCCAGCGTTTGTACGTTTGTCCAAATGATCGTACATGGATCGTTGGGATCGTTGCTAGATCGTCTTTGGTGAAATCTTCAACTCAGGCTTGGGGCCTGAAGCCTGACGCGAATTTTTTTTTTTGAACAGCGAGACGTTGAGCGCGCTCTAGTCCTAGGCCAGGGCTAGACCGAGTTGAGCGATTATTACTAATAATTATGAAGCATTGGAGAGTCTGGGGGGTCTGGGTCTGGAGTAGAGGGAGTACATAGAATAACCGGAACTCGAAATCGAGTCGGTTTGTGGTTTGAATATTGAATACATATTGAATATTGAGACCTGAGGATTGAGGCCTTTGGAGACCCACAAACTGATCTGATGTCTGTTGACATATCATGCGTGCGTCATGGGCCACCTCGCGGAAACCATGAGGCCACCGCCTTACAGTGGCTGATACAGCCTCACCATCTTATCTTTTAATTCACAGCGACAAAATCTCAGCGTCCAGAAACAGATTGTAACAGTGAATAGTATGTACCCTAGACCTCCAAACCCACCCATGTATCCAAAAACCGAATCCAAATCCAAATCCAAAAAAAAAATAGATGAGACAAAAAAAAAAAAAAAGACGATCAACTAAACCTCATCAAACCCTCCGACCGCCCGGACAGCCTCCACCAACCGCCGATACTCCCTCAACAACTCTCCAACTTCCGAAATCCTCAAGTCGTCCGGCGCACATTCTAAGAATCGTTGAACAGGCGGCGCCAATGTCAATAACAACCGCACGTTTCCCTGAGGAGTCGCTGGTCTGGACGATGGACCGTCGACGGCTGTTGTAGCGGGAGGAGGCAACAGAGAGCTGCGTCTAGATGTCGGAGGTGAGTTCTGGTAACCATACCAAAAAAAAAAAAAAAAAAGACATCAATAAACGTTTCAAATAATAAAAAGAAAAAAAAAGTCAGTCGTCAACTCTCACCTTTATCCC
>JNHW02000084.1:0-49124 GCA_001691775.3 Amanita inopinata Kibby_2008 | reverse complement strand
GACTAGCATTAATACAAATTTCTAGGTCAAAAAAAAAAAAAAAAAAAAAAAAAATCTACATCAGAACCTATTGAAGACCACTCCATCTCCGATAAATACGCCCTGTGCGCCCCCGAACATCCCTCCCCCACTGAATATCGACGAGTCAAATCCAATATTGTGACCGCGCCGTCTACTATGCTGTTTCCACCCACCAAGAGATCCAAACGCGTCCTCGTCGTCGTATGCGATTCGGATGGACCCGTTTGCGGTGGTGGCGATGACTTGGTCCACGTCCTTCTTCGAGAACCCAGGAGTAGGTGTAGAAGCGGAAGCGGAAGCGGAAGCAGGAGTAGGACGAGAGCGGCCACGACGGCCTCTGTTGCTGGTTCCACCGGCGCCGCTACCAAAATTGTTGATCACGACGTTCTCCATCCCCGCAGAACCCATAGCTCCCCGGATGATATTCGTCACGAAACCAAACTCGCCGTCGTTGTAGTGGGTATATGTCGAGCCAGTCCCAGTGTTGTAAACCATCGGGTGGAACGGCTGCGACGATTGCTGCCCTCTCCCGTACACCACTCCATTGATAATCTGAGTCCCAGACCCAGTATGAAACATTCCCGCCCCCGTCGCCTGGTCCCACCCTGGCGGCAACGGATCACTGGGGTCATGCGTCATCACCCTCCCAGTGCTCCTCTCTGTCCGCTTGAACTTTTGTTGCCCATCCGGACCGGTTTCGTAACTATCAGTATGGTAAAGGTGGAAATGGTTAGTGATGTTGGTTCCCCGTCGGCCGGAGTTGTATATGTGGACTCCTTCATGTCCGTCAGAGGAGGAGGAAGGGGCTGTCTCGCTCTCGCTCCCGTTGGCGGTCGACCCGCTCGTCTCGGGATCTAATACTTCCCAATTCTCGCCGTCCTCAGCCTGTTCCCACTCACCGTCCTCCCGTCCCTCATCCCTTCCATTTCCATTTCCATTCCCACTTCCACTTCCACTTTCGTTTTCTCTTTCCCCGATAAACACCTCCAGCCTCATACCCGTATCACTCAACGTCGTCATATTGTTTCGAATCGCAGGCGACAGCGTGACTGAACCGTTCACCTTTTCGGTAGTGAGCAAACCACGGAAAGAGCGCGGAATACGGATTTTGGTGGACCCATTGGCGGTGCACGCGGTTAAGATGACGCGTGGCGATGCTGTGGGGGCGCGAGTGTTCGTTGGCAGGTCGTGCTGGATTGAAGCCGTCAGTTTTCAGTTTCGGAAAGCTGGCAGTTTTATTTCAAGTGACGTACCCATCGAACGTGCAAGCCCCCACAGCTACTCTCGAATTTCAATTTTACATTTTCCCTTTGTCCATTCCCCCCTCTTGCCGCCCCTGTAGCCGACGGTTGAACGGCAACGTCGACGTCGATCAAGCCGTTGGCGGTGATCAACTCTAGGTTGTTTCGGTGCCTGTTCCTGTCGAGGGCGATGCTGGGATCGATGATGAAGGCGCCTGTGATGGATTGGTTGACTTGCTGGACGTGGATGCCGTTGGTCGGCTTGACGTCTGAGGGTGGCGAGCCTACGTTTTGGTTGGGCATAGGTCTAGCGTTGCTGTTGTTGTTGTTGTTGTTGGGGCTGTTTAGATCGTGTATGCTGTATTTTGGCGGTGGATCGCTGTACTGTATGTTTTGGATGAGTTTAGTTTTTTACGGGTCACCAGCTTTTTCAGTGGCATTGACTCGTTGTGATGTGGTCAACGTGACCGATGTGGTCAGCGTGGTGGTGGCCGAAGCGTAGAGGAGAGGAGAAAGACGAAAAAGAAAATGCGGGACTTACGATGGGTTCGGGGTCAGTCATGTTGAAGCTGGTCCTACTTTCGTGCCTGTTACTGGGCCCACTTTGGCTGCCACTTCCATTGACGTAGGTGTAGTTGTTGCGACGGTGGTGGTGGTGGTGGCCCGGCTGGGTTGAACTGTTATCAATGCAGCTTAGATATCCGTAACCATACCCAGCGCCATAATCATACCCAACGCCGTATCCGGAAGCGCCATATCCAACCCCAACCCCAACGACATGGGGTGGCCCATACCCATAATTGTCGTCATCACAATGGCCGTCTCGATAACCCCGATTCACGCGAGTATATGCATGGCCAGTGTCCGTTCCAAAAGGCGACCACTGAGACCCTTGTCCTTGTCTTTGTCTTTGTCTTTGTCCTCGAGTGCGCGCTTGTTGTTCGTTGCTGGGTTCAACGAATCTGGGGTGATACGCTTCGTCATCGTGATGGGTGTTTGTGCTTGGGCCAGCACTTGACCTGCTAGTAGTAGTGGTAGTAGTAGTAGTAGTAGCTTTCTCCTTTCTCTTGGAACTCTTGGCGTGTTTTGACGAATGACTGCTGGGCCTGGAAGGATTTGGCAAACCAGGACCAAGGCCAGCGCCAGAACGAGTACCAGTGCCCGTGCCCGTGCCAGTACCGGTGCCTGAGCCTGAGCCAGAACCAAGGCTTCCCGAAGAGGCGGTGAAGGATTCGCAATCAGAGTCACTAGAGTCGGTGTGGATGATCATTGAATATTGAATGTTGAAGCTGACACTGAGGGGTGGTAGAGACAAAGGGGGTGACAGGGTGGTGTCCTCCTTAACCCGAGATGACCTGACCGCGTGTAAACGGCCTGGGTTGGGTGTGGCGTTGAGCGCTTGAGGTTAAATCTGGGCGCATCTGAGCATCTCAGTGAGACTTGCGGTGATTCACACCAGCGATTTGGCGGTTTGACGGGGCTTTGTTGGGCCTGGTCACTGGTGGAGGGCTTGGGGATATCAACATCTTATCTTATCATTCAACGTTCATGTTGACCTGGTGGCAGACGCAGTGCAAGCCAGCTTCCTCTTTCTCCAAGACTCTCAGTCGACACCAAATCTCGGAAATCAAACACGCCTCTAGAGGTGGACAGAACCTCTCTGAACGCTACAGACGCTTGGAAAAGAGTCTACGTGGCAGGGTTGCGTTGGAGAATAGACTCGACGGAGGCCAGCGTGTGAGCGAGTCCTCCCGGGTCTCATCACACGGTGTTGGTGGTGTCAGTGGTGCGAGCGAGTCCTCCCGGGTCTCGACGTTGGTGTTTCGTGGGTTGGAGATTCCGACAGAGCCAAGAGCTCCAGCCTCAGACGGTCAGTAAAAAGGACCCCCTCTATATATACAGTAGGTATTTGTGTATTGATGATATGGATGGTCAGAGTGTTGCATGTCTGGGTGTGCAGTCTGTGTATACGACCTATACGACGAAGCGATAGCCAACCATGCAGAGAGGATAGAAGCAGTCAAGACGCGGCTGAGAGAGATGGGCGTGGAAGAGAAAGAATGGCCACAGAGGTTGTTGAGCGGTGCGAGGAGTGGGGTGGTGATGGATGCGTTTGAAGAGTTGGAGAGGAGGCTGGGGGCGGAGAAGCGGGCGAGGGAGGGCGAGGGTGACGGGGGCGGGGGCGGGGGCGGGGACGGTGACGGGGTGGGGAATGAAAATCGAAATGAGAAGCGGAGAGGGAAAGGGAGGACAAGTGTCGGCGAACAATTGGGGAATGTGTCTGAAGCACTTTCTTGGGTTGTATTTAGCCGTAGATAAAGACAAATCATATGTCTGATTCTCAGCCAACCCTCTTCTCTTTCCACCACCACCACCGCAACCACCCATGGCTACACCCCCGCAACGACGCGCTCCAGGCACTGTCGGACGCAGATTGACAGCCATCACCAACTCTTTCGAGCTTTCCTGGTCTCAAGACAGCGTACATCACTATCACGGTAACCTCGAGTCCTTGCCAGCTCACTAACCTTGTCCTGACTATGCCACGCCCTCGGTGCCCATCGATGATGACCGACAGTGGGTGGGTGTCTCACCTTGCTTCTCCTCCTGGATCCGCTGTGATCAAACTGATGCCACCCACCCATCCATACCGCTTCTACGCACAGAGATTAAAACACCATGGAAACCAGACATTCCCATCGGGTCCAACAGACGCACAGAGTTGATCATGAGGCTTCAGAACGAAGTCCACCCAGAAGTCTTTAATCCTCTAGCAGGTAAGTCAAGCCGACACCGTCTCCCTTGCTTTCTCTGCGCTTTGGGTCGCGTGTTTGTGTTGCTTCCGTCACTGCCGGTCTCGCAGTGACGAAAGCATCTGCAATCAGCAATTTCTGGTGGCATACCTACATACACATCAATATATGCCCATCCATGACACACACACACACCTCTGATCGCTCGCTCTCGACAGCGTACGACGGAAAAGCGAATCTGTTCGCGACAAAGAAATACGACTTTCCGCAGGTACGTTCAAAAAACACCACAGCTCGCTCGCGTCACCTGTTGCTTTTTCCATCGATCCATTGCCCTCATCCTCATTTTCATCTTCTCTCGTCCTGACCTAGCAAAGCTTCGACGTTCCGTGGAGCGGAGACTTTTCAGTACACAAAGGCGGAGGGGGAGGTAGACAACCGAGAATGGTAAAAATAGAGATCAAGTGGGTCAAAGCCATCGACAAACAGTAGGTGTCCTCCATGTCCGGAATAGACTGGACGAAATGTGTACAACAATCCACCCACCCACCTACACACATACAGGGTCATTTCCAGACTGCTCAAAGGATGGACGGATACCGTTCAAAAAGGCAGCGACGCAATGATGACGCTCAACATGCTCAACGTGTTTGTGCAAGCCAGTCCGAAAATGTAAGTTCCCTCTTCCTACTCGGAATACATATGGGACATGGGGCATGGGGGTTACAGGCTACCAAACTCGTTGTACAACACCAAAAGCTTCTTCTTATCCGGCGTCAAAGGTAAGTCTTGCATTCTTTTATTGTCTGCCTTTTCGTCACGTTTCTGGTGGGGGACACGCAGCGGCACCTCACACCATCAATCCGCTCGAGATTTGGAGAGGCTACTACCAGTACGTCCCGCCTTCCTCTCGCTCCAATCGTGTCCAATGCGACTTGTGAATTTGAAAAGGACGGTACGGCCGACTTATGACAGGCTGATCATCAACGTCGATCTCACTGTCGGCATCATGTGCGTTTCCATGGTTGATCCCCCACGGTTTTCTGCTCATACCACCCCCCCAACCAACAGCATCCCTAGCCGTTCGCTCAACGACATCTTCTCCTCCTACCTCCGACAACGCGACACCCGCGGTCTACTCGGTCTCAAAAAAGACTCGCCCAACGTCCGCACCCTCAAAACATTTTCCAAAGGTCTCAAATTCACCATTGACCTTCCAGGGCATAAAGACAAGAAGCCAAAGTCGATCAACGATATTATCGTTGATGCGGGAGAGGTGACGTTTGATAAAGGAGGGGAGGAGGTTACCGTTGCTGTAAGTCTGTTGCATTGGAAAAAGACACGGGGCTCATTGTCGGCGGGAACAGAACCACTTTTATAATATGTATGGGGTGACGGTTCCCCCTAGATCGTTGGGAGTCCGAACGAAAAGAGGGGATGTATTTCCGATTGGTGTCTGTCGGTCCGTTCAACAGCTCTACAAGGTACGGCCTATGCCCATGCCTATCCACCACCTCCACCGCTCACCTCCTCTCGGCTAGGGCCGCAACTCCCCCGCTGTCGTCCAAGAAGCAATGAAATTCATGCCCCAAAACCCTCGCGACCGTCTATCCTCCGTCCTCGACTCCTGGCAATGCCTCCAATACGACAACTCGCCCTTCATGTCCGACGCAGGGTTGAAAGTCAACCCCCGTCCGGTCGTCGTCACCGGTCGCCTCCTTCCACCCCCCAAAGTGAGCTTTGATAATTCCCCGGGACAACCCCACAAGCAACCTGGGGTGTGGGACGTGATGCGAAAGCGATTTTTCAAGCCTGCGTCGATTAGGAGCTGGACCGTCGTTTCCTTTGCGCCCGATGTGAATCGGGGGACGTTGGAGCGGTTTTTGTCGGGCTTGGTGAATGAGATGCAGGGTCATGGTGCGTCGCCCCCCCCTCCCCTCTTTTTTGTCGTTGTTGTGCGTGTTGGGTGTTGAGTGTGGCTTGATGTAGGAATGAGTAAGTTTAGCGACCCGATCGACGAGGGGTTGTTATCGTTGAGATTGATGTTTAACCTTTTTTCCTAGAGGCGGGCCCACCGCATAATATTTCGATTCGAAATGGCCAGTCGGACGTGATGAGGGTGCGTCACTACCTCTCCTCACCTCACCACATAACACTCGCCTTGGCTTGACGTACGCACGCACACACATGTAGGCTCTGAACGAAGAAGGGGCTGAAGCGAAAGCCGATATGATCCTCGTCGTCCTGCCTGAGAGCGCGGAAGAGTTGAGGAACGCGGTGAAGAGGTTTGGGGATGTCATTCAAGGTGTCGCAACTCAGTGTGTGGTGCGTGTCAAAACGTGCGTTTTTTCTTTTTGGGAGGAGCTGACGGGACGGTTTGGCAGAAATGGACTGATAGGCGTGAACAAGAGACGAGAAATGGGAAAATCAACCAGTACCAGAATAACCTTATTCTCAAGTGCGTTCCCTTCTCTTTCCTTAAGCGTCATCCATGTTGACCTCTCGATCAACCCCCCCTAGAATCAACACACGATTGGGTGGGATCAATTTCAGACCAGGCCGACAATGGTTCCAAAATCAGCCGACGATGGTTTTAGGCGCCGACGTGAGCCATCCAGGTCCAGGAAGCCAACAACCTTCAGTCGCAGCCCTAGTGGGGTCTGTCGACCCATGGTACACTCGCTACGTCGCCGCCACCCGCGTGCAAGATCCGAGGGTGGAGATGATGGAGGATTTGGAAGGCATGTTCGAGGTGGGTCCACCCACTGTTTTAGACGGGTGCGGCCGCATTGGCACAGTGGGCTGACTTTTCAAGTAGCAAGTGTTGAGCAAGTTTCACGAGATGAACAAGGTGTTGCCGCTTCAGATTGTGTTTTATCGCGATGGAGTGTCGGAAGGCGAGTTTATGACGGTGAGGGACGCTGAAATTTCGAAAATCTCAGGTGCCCTCCACCCCCTCCTCCCTTTTTTCCCCCATCACCCCCCCTCACCCCTCTCACCCTCTCACCCTCACGTCTAGCTGTCTTGGAAAGAGTATACAAAAGCGACAAAACAAAATGGCCCGCGTTCACATTCGTCATTGTCGGTAAACGACACCATATCCGGTTTTTCCCCAACGACGCGAGTGGGAGGGATGATAAGGGGAATGGGAATTTGTATCCCGGGTTTTTGGTTGATACGGGTGAGTGGTGGCTTCTCCTTTACCAAACTTGTTCGTAACCTTGCTGAGTCTCGGGATTTGGGATTTGGGATTTGGGCAGACGTGATACATCCGGTGTTTTCAGATTTTTATCTGCAGTCGCAGGCGGGATTGAAAGGAAGTGAGTTTGACCGGTTTTTTAAAATATGGTAAGCTGAGAAACGTTTCTGCGTTCTGCGTTCTGCGTTACAGCGAGTCGGCCGACTCATTATACCGTTTTGCGTATGGGTCTTTCAAAAATCGACGAGTGCGTGGCATCCTTTTTGGCGTGTTCTAAACATTAACCCACCCCCTATCTCTCTTCGTTAGTCTTCAAGAATTTACGTGAGTACCCCACAAAAAAAAACCATCTCTTCTCCAATCCCTGCTCAAACGCTCTACGTGCAGATACCACCTTTGTCATTGTTACCTAAGGTCAACGCGCTCTGTAAAGATACCAGCCCCAGTCTACTGTACGCCCCCAATTTCTCCCTCTTTCTCTCATCCACACACACACTCATTCCTTCCCCTTCCCCTTCCCCCTTTCCAGACGCAGACGTACGCACCATCCTCTTCACCCTTTAACCCCACTCACATTCCCCCCCCAAAAGCTCGTATGCTCTCGCAGCAAATTCCACTTCAACTACGACACCATCTCCATGAGCGGTGTCAGCTCTAGCTCGGGTTCGATTGATGTGGATATGTGGAAAAAGAGTTTTTCGCCGATTCATGCGAGGATGGCTGATAAGATGTATTGGGTGTGAGAACGTGTTCAGGAAAAAAAGGGAAAAAGAAGCGGCCTCGAAAGTACTGATCGATTGTTGTCTGTTGTAGAATGAACGAGTACCGATTACTTTTTTTTTTTTTCCCCTATTCATCACAAGTTTTGAAAACCCTGTCTTCTTATCCCAACCACGCACACGATTATAAGTAACGCGAAAAGCATAACATAACATAACGTAAAAATAACAGAAAATGTCAATTCCTCTTCCAATCCAAATTACTCGGGGTCATTTTACACATAAGGTGAAAGGGTATTGTATTAAACAGATTACACAGCATGCCAACGGACAACGGACAACGGACAAAAAAAAAAGGACGCAACGAGCGCGCAAACCTGACGAATTGCCCGCGGGTGCTCGCCTGACTGACGTCACAGTGGCCATACGGACGCGACTTTTTTGAGACCGAGTGGTTTTGAAATGAGCAGAGCAATGCGTCTTACTCATTTCCAACCCACTCTTTTACGCCAAACGACAGTCGGAGCAGGAGCAGTGACCAATGTCAGTCATCTGACAACTCGGTGGCTGAGGCGATAGATAGCGGTGATTGCGGCCCTGGGAGGCCTACACCGAGTAGTACGCAGGTAAAAAAAAAAAAAGTCAAATGAGAACATAGCCAGTCGGTGTCAATTTCTCTGGGTCTGAATGCCCCATTGTTTGCGCCATTAAACGAGTCGTGGGAAACATAAGGAGTGTCGAAAGCGTGCATATCGTAAAAATGAGCAGAACTAGGCGCAGGTAATGACAGACAAGACGAAGGGAGCGGCCATAATAGAGATCGATCGACCCATAGAATTGGATATGGCGATGGGGGTGGGGGGATGACGGGAGGTTGTTTTGCTGCTCTTTAGCAAATGATACATCCACAGCACCCCGAGCTTGATTCTGTCGTATCTGCAACGCATGAGGTTAATCATCCTTATCATCGTACGACGGGTATGGAAGACAAGTAGAAATGATGGAAAGGCATGGGAGAATGAGGGAAACGACGGAGACAAAATCAAATGAAACGAGGGCACGGGACAAATGGGAGGAATTTGAATAAGAAAAAAAGGGGGGGAGGCGGTTGCTCACCATCTCTGCTCGGCCTCATCGAGAGTCTGCGTTTCTTTTTGAAACCGTCGTTCTCGCCTGCAAGGGCATAAGGACGTATGGAGAGATGAATGATAGTCGGTTGTGGATCATGTGGATGTGAGATGGGGAGTTTCAGTTCTATTGGTGGAATCAAAATCAAAAGAATCAATGCCAAGGATAATGGGGAACGGCGCGGCAGAGGGCGTAACGCACTTGTGAGCATATCGTCGTCCTGCAGCATTTTCCCCAAATACAGGAGACGCAAGTATGAGGGCGCAGGTGGTCGTTCGTTTTGCCATTCAATATCTGCCATAACGGCGCAAGATTAGCTCAAATGTATGCGCGACTAGGGCTCATTGTAGAGGTGAAACTTGCCTTCAGGCCACGTATTCCATACTAGCTCCTTGACACGACCAACGGTCATTTCCGGGTCGAATGACATAGTCCGTCTACGTCCTGTTATGAGCAAAAACGTGATAAATGCCTGTGGAGTCTGGGGTGGGGATGCAACGACGTTGGCAGCTTCTTGAGCTTGCGTTTGCAGCTGGGTCAGAATCTGTGGTTGCTGGTGCTGCAGAGGTGGACTTGGCATGGGTGATGAAGGCGGTGGGGATGGTGATGTGGATGGCATTGAAGGTGTCGGCAATGGCGAGGACGGTGGGGATGAGGGTTCAGGCAATGATGAAGATGGCACCTGTTCCGCTGTGCCCAATGACGGTCCCGTTGCTGGTAAAGTCAGCGCATCCACTGCTGTCGTCGTTGGAGGTACAGATGGCAGGGGTGGTGATGAGCTTGACTGCGTCTCCTCCCGTATGGCTGTATGGAGATCTGCTGTGCTGCCAGGCGGTAGATCAGGCAACAGCGTGGGCCGCGTCGGAACAGAGCTGGCTGTCATGGATGGTCCCGCTGTAGCAGGACGCGCGGGGAATAAGAGATTATCTCCATCATCTGCGTCTACCCGCGTGAAAGAAGTCCTGGTGGATACCGAACGACCATGTGCTTCGGCCGTTGAGTTTGATGCGTGAGGCTGGGTATGAGATTCGTGTGAAGCCAAGGTGAGTATCGTTGGAAGTGTGGTGTTGGCAGGTAACCCTGCCTCCACATCGTTTTCGCGCATTTGGAGTATCGTATCGTGAGTTGAAGACATGCTGGAAGTGAGGATGAGGGTGAGGGTGAGGGTGAGGATGAGGATGGACCAGAGTGTGGTACAAAGAGCGCGAGAATAGAATACCATAAGTGGCAAGCTGTGATGCAATCATAAACGCTGCTTATGTCATAAATCATTCTTATGTCAGTGTTGCAACTTTTTGATATGAAACGCGTCTGGAAAGTCTGTTTTTGGTATTCGTTAGCCCCTGGGGATGGCTCTAGTCTTATAAAAGCAGCTGCATCAGTCTCGTAATCCCCAGTGCTGGCCAGTAAGTCGCCCTCTCTCTTACTCGACAACTAACAGATGCTCACCTACGCAGCTCATACAACAAGCATCCGTTGATCATGCGTCTCTCCATCGCCGCCGTCACCACCGCCCTCGTCCTCGCAGGACTCAGCCACGCCATACCCGTCACCTATGACAACGCCCCTGCTGACCTCGTCGCTCGTTATAATGTCCGTGAGATGGACATTGACCAACTCTACTCGCGCTCATTTGATGACGAGTCGCGTCTCTTTGCCCGCATTTACGTCCCTCCCCCATCTCAACCTATCGTCGAGAGGCCTATCGGTAGTACCGGCGGCGTTACATCTTCGATTTCAAGGCCCGATAATAATGGCAATGGCGGGAGCGTTGTCTACAAGCCTCCGACGGGCAGTAGTCCGCACACAAAGTCTCATCATCGCTACGAGGAGGATCTCTACCGTCGCGGTAACAATAAGTACAAGGGGAAGCCGAAAGCTGATTCGTTTTTCGCTGATGTATACAGAAGATAGAGGTACAACAGCCGCTATCTCCCATACTTATGGTTGGTTGTTTGCGAGAGGTGGACCAAGGAAAAGAAACTTGTTTATATATGGTAGTATGTAACAGGAGGACTGTTTGCATGGGTATTGTAAGGTGATCAGTCAAAAACGAGATTTCCACCATTGACGGAGATCTGTGTCAGTGTGTCAGCGTGTCAGTACTGGTTCACGTTTAGGGTGATGGTGGGTTAACTGACCGTTTGTCCTTGAAGCGGCGAATTAGTACGAGTGAACAGAGGAAACAAAGGGTGAGGGAGCGTACCTGTGATGAAACTGGAATCTTGTGAAGCGAGGAAGGACACGACGCTGGCTATATCTTCTGGCGTCCCAAGGCGCCCTAAAGCCGTGTCTTGACGTTGCTGTGGGGGCGGGGGGGGGGTAGGAGTTTAGTTGGTAAATGCATACTGGGCGAGCAGATAAACGGGATGGGCGTTGGGACTGACCTTTTCGAGGAAAGCATCCAACCCATCACCCATAACATCCACTATTTAAAGTCAGTTGTGGATAGACAATGGAGTTGTGGAAGAACGTCTCGTACATAGAGGCGTCCTGATGAAACCTGGTGCATAGGCGTTCACCGTTATGTCGTGCTTCCCATATTCCTTTGCTAATTCAGTGTTCAGTGTTCACCAACCGACCCCTTGCCTTGTTCCTTGAAAACATACCCGCAGATTGAGTCAAACCTCGAACGGCAAACTTGCTGGCGCAGTATGCACCAGTGCCCACAGCACCTACCACCACCCAAACCATAACACAAACATCAGAACGAGCCTTTGCCTTGTAAGGACGATGGAGTACCAACCCTGTTTTCCGTACATGGAAGACGCACCAATCACACGTCCTCCTCGTCCTTGCTTGATCATTTGTTCAATGGCGTATTTGTAGCAGAGGAATACGCCTCTGACGTTGACGGCGAATACTTGATCCCATTGTTCGGTTGTGGCTTGGAGGAAAAGTCAGAACAAGTCGGGGTGAATGGAAGCCTTGAGAAACTCACTGTCGAGTACTTTGGCCGGCGTAGGCGCTATCCCTGCATTCGCAACCATCTAAACTCGTACTTATCAATTCACAGTTTCCACCAAGCCCCCCAACGTCAACACCAAGACTCACCACATCCAAACCACCCAACTCTTGAACAGTTCTCCCAATAAAAGCCTTGACATCCCCCTCCTTCCTCACATCCCCAGGAACCAAGACGACTCTCCTTCCCTTATTTTTCACTTGGTCCACGAGCGAGACGAGCTCGTGATGGGAGGATTTGCTGTCAATATCGTTGAGGGCGACGTCGAATCCGTCGTTGGCCAGTCGGAGGGCGATGGCACGTCCTATGCCGCGAGCGGCGCCGGTTACGACTGCAACGCGTGTGAGGGCCATGGGTGGTCAGGACAACAACTCAAATGGTTATGATGGGTAGGTGCCGCCGTGCTTTCATGCTGTCTGATGTCCCTGATGAGGCGAGTCGCTCTCACACCAAGTTGATGGCTTCTCACGTCCGCTGTTTCAGGGCACACACATGTGATGGTGGAGTGATCTGTCTCTGGCTACTAATGGGGCTTGGATTCCATTATCCAGGTGCACGTTTCATCAACAACCGAGTGCGAAAAAAAGTTTATAAACTCTGACAAAATGTCATTTCAAACCCCAGTGCCGGCCAGTAAGCCGTCTCTCACCTACTTGTACATACCTACTGACAAATGCTTCCTACACCCAAAGCTCATACGAAATACTTACCACCTACCTTCAATCCCTGCGTGTGTTGATCATGCGTCTCTCCATTGTTGCTGTCGTTACCGCCCTCTTGCTTGCTGGATTCAGCGGCGCCGTGGATACCGCCCCCGCCAGTAACAGTCCAGCACCAGCCACACGACGAAAAGGCATTATACCTCCTCCGGATGATCATCAACGATATTCTCTCGATGGTACTCCAAACCACCTACATCTTGGACCTGGAGCGAGGGCCCCTATACATGTAACAAAGCGGACTAATTTCTATGATCCACATTCCCTTCACGAACGCGGGTTGGACAACATTGGACACAGAATTTCCGATAGGACGAGAAAGCTATTTGCTGGTAGCTAGAGTTTAGTCAATCATCCTCATCCGAATGACCTTCACGTCCGCGCAGGGCCGGCTGGCGAGCCAAAGAAGCCAAAGCTCAAGGCTGCGGCTTGGGGCCCTATACATGTAAGCCGACTAATTCCTATGATCCACATTCCCTTCACGTAAGTGTTTTTTTTTGGACCAGGAGACAACTCATAAGTCGATTCTCGAACCTGAACGCCAACAAGAATCTCCTGAACCCATATCAGGACCTCACGAGCCTCATAAGCGTTCTGTCAGTCACCCTCCTCGTTCAAATGACCTTCACGTCCGCGGATGGCTAAAGGGGTCAAAGTCGACGCCCTCCAAGGCTGAGATTGAGCCAAAGCCGCCGAAACCTACTTCTTATCCGGTGGCTGAGCAAAACGCGGATTCCGCCAATGCTTCCAGAAAACAGCAGGAGCAGGAATTCTTGGGCGAAAATGGGCTTCATTTTCCGGATCCTATGAGGAAAAACAACTACAAACCAATTATGGAGATGGCAGCCTTGGCTGGTTCTGAACCGAGTCGAGGAAGGACCAAAGATAAAAAACGCATCTAAGGTGTTTTTCAGTGCATACAGTACTATGCGTATGATATATATGATTAGTTACTAGTTGCTACTGTTGGGAGTGGTTGGTGAGAGGGAAATAAAAGTGACATTGGCATAAAACTGGGCGTTAGGACTGTGACTGACCATTTCGAGGAAAGCGTCCAACTGATCACTATTTAAAAAAAGTCAATTATATCATGCGATGGATGATGGAGTTGTTGAAGCGTTCGCATTCACCAACATTGAACCAGTTACAATTACCTTCCGATAAACCTTGAAAAAAAAGACATACCCGCAGATTGAGTAACCTCGAACGGCAAACTTGCTGGCACTGCAATATGCACCATGGCCCAGTGCCCACAGCACCTCCCACCCAAACTCAGAACAATTTGAATATTCTTCAGTACAGCCTTACCTTGTTTCAGGGCGCACACATGTGAAGGTGGAGTGATCTGTCCGGCATACTAATAACGCGTCTCAAAACGTTTCATCGAAAAAAACCGAGCGCGCGAAAAAAAGTTTATAAATTGTGAAAAAATGTCATTTCAAAATTCCCCAGTGCTGGCCAGTAAGTTCGTCTCTCACCCACTAGTACATACCTACTGACAAATGTTTTCTACACACAAAGCTCATACGAAATACTTACCACCTACCTTGCCCTGTGTGTGTTGATCATGCGTCTCTCCATCGTTGCTGTCGTTGCCGCCCTCTTGCTTGCTGGATTCAGTGGCGCCGTGGGTACCGGCCCCGCCAGTAACAACAGTCCGACACCAGCCACACGACGAAAAGGCGTTATACCTCCTCCTAACGATCATCAACGATCTCCTCTTGATGGTACTCCAAACCACCTACATTCCCTTCACGTCCGCGCGTGGAGCGTGTTTGACAAGCTAAAGAGGCCAAAGCGAATGATCTCCAAGTCTGATATTGGGTCCCCTAAGCCGCTGGAACCTACTTCTCGTCCGGCTGCTACGAATTACGTGGATTCCGCCGATGTGTTTAGACAACAGCGGGAGAAAGAATATTTGCACTACGTTGGGTACCATTCACGGACTCCTATGGGGAAACCACTTGTCCTCCCGGCGATGGCCCCCCCTTCTCGGTACAAGTATGCTATTACACCAACGGTTACGGCTATTCAGGCGCCGCCTAAACCGAGTCGAACTCGAGGAGCGGACAGAGGCAGGCAACGCATCTAAGTTGCTTTTCAGTGCATACAGTACTTTGTGTATGATATATGATTAGTTACTGGTTTCTAGATAGGGACGGTGAAAGGATCAAAGTATCATAACACCGTCAGCTTACCTTGTGGCCGTGGAGTGATCTGTTTCGTGTTACAGCGCAACCCCTCGCCGATGCCTTACAGTTAAGGCTGTATCCGTGTATGTCAGATCTCCTTGTCTTGGCGCGTTTCGTCTCCACCATATCCGAGCGACGCCGGCCTATATAAACCTGCCTTGATCATCCCAGTATGATTTCCCCAGTGCTGGCCAGTAAGTCACCCGTCATCTAGCCGTTAGCCGAAGTGAAAGACCACTGATTCTGAATACTTGCACACCAACAGCTCATACGACCAATACTACTCACCTTGCCCCTGCGTGTTGATCATGCGTCTCTCCATCACTGCCATCACTGTCGCCCTCTTCCTTGCCGGCCTCAGCGGCGCCGTGCTCACCACCTCTTACGAGGATGCACCCGCAGACCTTGTAGCTCACTACGCCAGCGCTCCGACTTATGTGACGCACGAGCTTCACCCCGAATCACCGAGACCCACCCCACACCCTGAAAGTTGGAAGCCGGTCGTTGATTTTGACCACAAGCCTGTGACGCACGAGCTTCACCCCGAATCACAGAGACCCACCCCACACCCTGCAAGTTGGATGCCGATCGTTGATTCTGACCACAAGCCTGTCGAGTCCCATGCTAGAAAGCGGAAAAGGAGACCACATGTTCCTGGACCTCCAGAGGGGCCTCGGAGTCGTATAAAGTCGGGCCTCCCCCGTAACCATCATATCACCCACATGGGTGATGAACCAGGATTCAATCGTCCATCTCGTCGTGAGTTCGATGAAGAAATATACTTGGATGCTCGTGACAAGGCTGGTAAGAAGGGTTCGGGGCATGCTAGTAAGACGGGAGGGAAAGCTGGCAAGAAGGTGGCGCATCCCAAGAAGGTGGCACATCCCAAGACGGTAGGAAAGGCGGGTAAGAAGGTGGCACATCCCAAGGTAGGAGGAAAGGCCGGTAAGAAGGCGGGGCATGCCAAGACGGGAGGAACGGGGGCTGGTAAGAAGAGCAAAGGTGCCCACCACTGAGCGAAACGAACCTAGATTATCCCCAGCCTAGGAGAACGTCAACCGATGCATTGTCCGCATACGCCACGTTAACATCTCAGATCTCAATGGTCAGGCCAAGTGGTGGATGTAAGCGATAGGCATTTGGAGGAGGCGAGCTGTTGAGAAGGCATTAGATTGGAGAGTGTTCCAATAAACATCCTTGTGATTGGTTTATGAGTAGTAATTGAGGGGAATGGTTGTTTGTGAACCGTCGGTCCCTAGTCCCTTGTGTTCATTGCCAAGTGTGAAAAGGTTAGTAAAATCTATGCGATGTCACCACTTAGGCGGCTCGCGATACACGTTGTTATGGAGTAAGTTGCTTGGAGTTATCGGCTATAAGCAATCAGTGGCAGGCTCAGTCACTGATATCACGATGTTCCATGATGCGACGCGTTTCATCAGCCGATTTCTGTTCGTCGTATAAATATCGGTTCATGTCGTCTCCATATTCTCCAGTGCTGGCCAGTAAGTCACCTTTCTTCTCCTAGCAATATACACGAACCACTGCTAATCATACTCTATGCAAAAAAGCTCATTCAAGTTAACTCTCGCCAACTGTAATCACCCGCCCCTCCGTGTTGATCATGCGTTTCTCCATCGTTTTCATCGCTACCGCCTTCTTCAGCCTTTCACAACTAGGCAGTGCCGTATCCACCACTAATCACAAAGGCAACACGAACACGGTTGATGGATATGACGCAGGATTTGGCACCGGCGTAACGCATCATCCTTCCCCTCACCAACGCTCATCCGGTCATCACGCACCTAGCGAACGCACGGGCGCTCTGCAACGTCAGCTGGAAGAGCGGGACGTCGAGGACTTGTACTTCCAACGCCGCGCTCCTCCTCTTCCTCCTCCTCCTCCTCCTCCTCATTATTATTATGATCTCGGACCTCATGGTGCAGTAGATGCCGGATTCAGAGGAGGGTATCCGCCCAATCGAGCGCCATATCCGCCACCGTCAGCAGGTTATCACGACGCAATGAGTGCAATGAAGAAGAACAAAGGCTCCGAGCAGCATCCAAGGAAGCACGGGTTTGATTCTGCTGAGATGGCAAAAGCACATGCAGAGGAGGAGATTGAACCAGAAACGCCACCGTTTTACCCACCGAAGTATAAGAAAACTGGGGCGCGTCGTCACAAGTAGTTTTGACCTTGTCCTTCAAGTATGTTACTTAATTAGGGTCGCACAATGTAATGGACCCGTTGGCATATCAAAACTGCAATCACTTGGGTCTGTGTCTGGCAGTAATCACTACCGTATTTCAATACCTGATCATAGCAATGTCTATCATAAGGTGGGTGAGCCGCACCATCGTCAGGCGGTAACATGTTTCCCTATTACCATCGCGCGCTCTCAAGATCTCACATTTTAAATCGCCCTCATCGCTCGCCCATCCGCAACAACCCACCCTCCCAACCCCTGATTGCCCAACTCTATGAATGTTCTGAATGCGCGGATGAACCGGGGGCTGAGTACTTGAGTCTTGAGACCAGATTATGATTTTGCAAGCCATTGGACATGATAGCATTTTTACCTGATGATCAATTCAGTGAGTGGCCCTAGGCAACTTGCCACTACAGTACAGTACACACATTGTTATCTCGGAGCTTGCTTGGAGTTACTTATCGGCTATAATATCTGGCACGCGACGTGCGACGTGTTTCATCGGTGGTTTTCCGTTCGTATAAATACCGGTCTATGTCTCCATATTCTCTAGTGCTGGCCAGTAAGTCGCCTTTCTTCTCCTGGTGATACACAGAACCACTAACATGCTCGCGCATAAAGCTCATTCAAGTCACTTTCGCCGATCGTATTCACCCAGTGTCGACCATGCGTTTCTCTATCATTGCCGTCACTACCGCCTTCCTCACCCTTGCCCAACTGGGTAGCGCCGTATCAACCACTGATCACAAAGGCGACATTGCTGGATATGAGGGGGGGTTTGGCTCCAGCGTAACGCATCATGCTTCCCCTCATCAACGCTCATCCAGTCATCACGAACGCACGGGCGCTCTGCAACGTCAACTAGAAGAGCGGGACGTCGAGGGCTTGTACCTCCATCCCCGTGCTCCTCCTTTTATTCCACCTCGTTACAGAGGGAATGTGCCCGATCAGCAACCGCCGCCGTCGCCACCACGGCCACTTCCGCCATCGCCACCGGCACGGCCATTTCCGCCGCCGCCACCAGATTTTTATGACAGAGCAATGGCCCCTATACAGAAGAAAATGCCTAGGAAAAAACGCAAATACAAAAAGTTTACGCAGCATCCAAATTCGAGTTCTCGTCGCTAGTTTTGAGCTTGTCCGTCCAGTATGTTGATTAGGGTTGCACTATGTAATGGATTCGTTGGCATACCAAAACTGCACTCACTGCTTGGGTCTGTGTCCGGCAGTCATCGATTCATCATTCATATTAACCAGGCCAGGTAAGGAATGGTTGCGGCCAACGCCAACAATGGGTCTTCAATGTCATAGTATTGTAGTTCGATACCTGATCATATGTAGCAATGCCTATCGTAAGATGGGTCAGTCTGCAATCACGATGGGTATGTCAATCGAGGGCTAGTATACTACCATCAGGCTGTTGGCCATTCGCATCAAATTGATCATCAGGTAACACTCACGGAATTAGGCAATCACTAGTATGTGAACCGACGTGTTCCATCGGTCTATTTCCGTTCGTATAAATATCAGTTCATGTCATCTCTGTACCCTCTAGTGCTGGCCAGTAAGTCGCCTTTCTCCTCCTAGCGATACCGTACGGACCACTAACCATGCTCATGCAAAAAAAGCTCATTCAAGTTACCTTCGCCGATTGTATTCACCCACCGTTCACCGTTCTGTGTGTCGACCATGCGTTTCTCTATCATCGCCGTTACTGTCGCCTTCCTCAGCCTTGCCCAATTGGGCAGCACTGCACCCCCCACTAACCACAACGGCAACACGAACAAGGCTGCTGTTGAGTATGACGGGGGATTTGGCACCAGCGCGATGCATCACCCTTCCACGCAACGTCAGCCGAAAAATGCTCCTCCGACTGATCGTCCCGGCATACTCATGGAACCTGGAGTAAAGCCAGGAGGTCCAGGGCAACACGTACGATTTGATCTACCGGTGGGCGAGAAACCTGAAGTAGAGCACATCCACCCAGGAGGTCCAAAGCAACACGTACGATTTGATCCATCGGTAGGCGATCGACCGAAGAAAAATTCAAATAAGCGGGTTTGGGGGTTTCCTCGTGTTGGCGAAAACAGACTTAGAAGTCGGGACGTCGAGGACTTGTACTTTTATCCTCGTGCTCCTCCATACCCTGGACTGGGCTCCAAACGCAAGGAGCCAGATCAAGGCGTGGCTTTTGCTACATCTCCAACCCCAGCGCATTCGTCGCCCTCCCACGTAGCGGATCAACTGAGAGGCGCAAATGCGGTACATCCAAACAAGTTGAGCCCTGATGATATTGCACGAATAAGTGTAGATAATGAAAGGAGGCTGAAGAGTCGTAACTGGTATTTTTGAGCTTGTCCGTCATGTATGTCAATTAGGGTCGCATTATGTTAGTAACGGATCCAATGGTACTTATCCCGAAACTGCAGTGACTCACCTGGGTCACCAGTGTGTCTGGCCGTCATCTTAACCAGGCCGGGAATGGCTGCGGCCAACACTAGCAATGGAATCGACCTGTCCTTTGCCTTCGATATCATAGTACCGTAATTCAATACATGATCATTGCAATACCTATCATGAGATGGGTGAGCCGCCTCCGTCTGCAATCACAAAATAGATGAGTAGGTCAATCCAGGGCTAGTGAATCAGTGATTGCCTAATTCTGGATCCGTGAATGTTGGCTGATGGTCATTTCAGCGAAAAGTCGGCAGCTTGCACCACTATACTGTACCACGTTATTACTTATGAAGCTTGCTTGGAGTTATCGGTTATAAGCAATCCTTAGCGACTCTATGGCATCACTTGATGGTGTGATGTCTATGAGTTGTCTATGCGACGTGTGATGTGTTTCATCGGTCGGTTTCCTTTCCTATAAATATCGGTTCATGTCGTCTCTGTATTCTCCAGTGCTGGCCAGTAAGTCGCCTTTCTCCTCCCGGTGACACACGGACAACTAACCATGCTCATGCAAAAAGCTCATTCAAGTCACCTTTGCCGATTATATTCACCCACCGCTCTCCGTGTCGACCATGCGTTTCTCTATCATTGTCGTTACTACCGCCTTTCTCAGCCTTGCCCATTTGGGCGGCGCTAATGTTGCTGCTGGATATGGAGACGCACACGACACCGACGTAACGCATCACCCTTTCCTTCACCGACGCTCTTACGGTCATCACACACTCAACAAACGCATGGGCACACGTCAGCTGGAAGAGCGAAACATCGAGGACTTGTACCTTTATCCTCGTGATCCTCCTGGACTGGGCTCCAAACGCAAGGAGTCAGATCGAGAAGAGCCGTTGGAGTCAGAGTATGGGCCGTCCCAGTATGCAGACAAAAAAGCGAAGGAGAGAGAGGAATTGCCAGGCCCCTTGAGTGCTGTAGAACAAAGAAGAAGACGTAAGGCAAGGAAAGACAGCAAGAGTASCTGGCACTAGTTACCTACATAGCCACGCCTATTATTATTGTCCACACGCATAGATGAGTACAGTAGGTCAATCCAGGACACAGTAAATCAGTCATCACGCGCTCGACGAACGCATGGTCACTTGGCGACGTCAGCTGGAAGAGCGGGACATCGAGGGCTTGCACTTTCATTCTCGTGCTCCTCCTTCTAGTCCTTCCGGACTGGGCATCGTTATTAGGGCTTAGTGCTCTTGTATGCAATCGCTTGTTGATCCCCGTTCTCTATTCCTCTCTTTTGTGAGGGACGAGCAAGCCCGGCTGGCATACTTAAAACTATGTGGCATAAGCAGTAGCTCTCGTCATAATGACCGAGACTGGGTTTTTGCAAACGCCAGAAGAGACTACACTCAGACACATACAGCGATGTGCTACCTTGTTCATCCTAGGGCTCGCCGCTCAAAGGACCGGACCAATTCAGAGTACATCAATCAGATTTTTTACGTACTCGAGGATGAACATGGAATTCCTATCGGTGTGGTTATTTGCAAACCCTGATTTCTTATGTGCGAGAAGCCGCCTTGGCGTTGATATCTCTCGTGAAACTTCCCTGCATTGGTGAGGTGATATGGGGATGGCACGTTTAGCGCCTGGCTTTGAGAATGAATTGCGCCGGATATCGGAGGTCGCAACCCAGCATAACGTTAATGTCTTCCAATTTCGACGCTTGGATGGCTTGGGAATGTGAAAAAGGTAGCCTTGGGAAATCTCACAAGGATCAGAAATGTAATTGAATTCTTGTGAGACTCGTGGTGAATCAGGCAGGCGTTGAATGAGACAATTCAGGCTTAACATGGGAGATTTCTAGACATCCAAAATGGTAAAGGTGGGGAAGATGAACAAGACAGAATTCAATCCGTCTACTTGGACTTGCTAGCAAGCATATCAGTTTCGTCCAAGGTTCGTTCACACACTTGGTCAGAAGACTCATTCTTGTATCGTTCGGGGATCTTGGGCAAAAGGTTCGTTCCACGGTTCCGCATTGATGTGACTTAGCCTAAGAGGTAAGTCTCTGCCTTCCGCTAGTATCTGTCGCTTCGATGGCTGACGGCCACCGAACCCAAGTTGATTTTAGCAACCACCCTGTGTTGTAGCGAGAGGGCTGGCGATACTTAGAGCAAGTGACTGCCCGATATTCGTGCGGATCCATTGATACGGGGCGTTTTCCTCGCACCCGACGAGTCCCGCGCCGCGCCGCGGACAGCATGCGGGATATTGATGCTTAGGTGATGAGCAATTATCCCAAATCTCCACTTGGTCCTTGAATATGAAGTTTCGTCCGTCCGCCCGCCGGATCTTGTCAAATGCGGTTCGTCGATTTTGCCATCCTGAGCGATGCGACCCAAGCGCGTACAGTAGATTTTCGGAATGTCAGGTTGTTGTGGTGCTGCTGGCCCTGTTACTTCGCCACGCAGATTTGGGTGAATTTAATCTTGGGCCCAAACTTTTTCATTGCATTCTAGGCTTTCGGGGGAGGTATGATGCGCCACAATTCAAGGTGTTCTAGTGTCCTTGTTGATGTAAGTATGTCCATTTGGGAAAGTCGCACTTTGAGTCCGGGCCGGAGATATGTCAGAGAAAGATTGGTGCACCCAATCCACGTCCAAAGAGAAGATTAGTAGAGTTTCACAGTTAATCTTGACCATGTAAAGATTAATTCTGCGATGTGTATGAGACTTGTCATATGGAGGCCTATATCGCCCTTGTGCGGTTTTGTCAAGAGGTACAGGATGTCAGTAGGAGTATGGATACCAAGCATTCTGCCAGTCAACACAACGCGAATGGTTGTCACCATGGATCCTTCCATTCACCTACACATATAAAGAATCTTGTATCCTTTCCCTACAACAATTGACACGAGTATCCCACAGGACTGATTCCTGCTTGCCATGTTCTGATATCGTCATTGGGATGAATATTTTCATTTGGAAGCCTGTCATTTCAACTGTTGTTGGTGGAAGAAGCCATCGCCTTGATGCAGGTGGAACATGTCGAGTAACCCGAAACAAGGATTCGAAAAGAGAACACAAGCCTGATACAATAGGATGTGGATGACAATAATGAGTCATTGTTAAAGCCTTTTTTTGAACGTGTATTGACATGATACCTAAGGTCAATAACAATAGTGTCAAGCTTGTCAAGCCTCGAACCTCAGGCCTCATATAAGCTTTAAAGAACATACCATTCCAGTTTTCGTGCGGCTAGTCACAACATTGAAGGGCTACCAGTCGAGTCGTTCCTGAAGAGTTGCTGAAGTTGCTCACGTGACATTCTGACCAGACCGCAGTGAACGGGGAGATATTGATCTAACCAGGGAACAACCATGAGCTCTTCAGAGCCTACACCCCGTCGCCATCACCATACGCAGCGGCGGCCACCAACAATCAACGAACTTGCGGAAAAGGCGCTGGAGGACCTTTACGACGAGAGTAAGCCGCTCAAACATTACCTCAGACTCGCCGAACGGTACAGGAAGGACGGTAGGGACTATTACTCCAAAGGCGACCTCGAGAATGCATTTGTACAATTCGCTCGGGCTGCGACTCTGGTATTGGACAAGCTACCTACTCACCGCGAGTTTTACACGCTCTTGACAACTGCTCAGAGAAGCAACCTAAGCCTGGTGCGTACGCCTCGTTCCACAATCAACTCTCATCTACTCTGCTGCCCTACAACCTTCTCGTTCAGAATCTAAAGTTGTGCTACACAACATCTCTCTAATGGCTGATATGTTCATGACGGTTGTGTGCCAAGGTCGTTCAAAGATATGCCTCCATTATTGCATTTCTGTGACTCGGATCTTCTCGATGTCTTGCATTTCCAGTCACAGGCCACTGATCCACCACTCTGTTCAGAACGGTCAAGATATTCTAGACGCTCTCAGTAATCTCAAAGTCAAACTTATAGGTCGCTACGAGGAATGGGCAAAGGAACACTCGGAAGAAGAAGAGCATTCTGATCCTCCAAACCCTGTTCCCACTCCACACCGTCAGAGCGACATGGACGTAAGCCCGCGACCGTTGCGAGGCAAAGGTAAAGACAGAGAACGGGAGAGAGGCCGACACGAGCAGCAGCGTCGCATTAACGAAGAGTACGACCTTTGGCAACAAGATGAGTACGACGACGAAGACGCCGCGGAACTTGCAGAACTTGTAGAACTGGAACGCAGACGTAATATGGAAAGGGAACGAGACCGAAATCGCGATCGTGGTGTCTTTGTGATTCCACAACCGGCTCCGCCTCATGTTCAGGAAGCGAAGAGGGAGGCCGCAGTGGCAGCTGCGCGGCAGGCTGCATCTGTCTCCCAGCCAAATCCGACTCCCGATTACGCTTTCTCACGTGCTCCCTTGAAAGTTCGTAATGGCCAGATGAGCCTTGGGAGAAGCCCACTGGGTCCAGTAGAGATGGATAATATCGAAGAGAAGAGGCGCAATCTGGAATTTCAGCGGCAGTACGAGGAGCAGCAGAGAGCGATGAAGCAACGAGAAGAGGAGATCATGCGTAAGCGTAATGAGTTGAGGAGGAAGGAAGATGAAGAACGTATGTTAAGACGGCAGAACGAAGCAGAGGAAGCAGCACGTGCAGCTCGATCCGATATGCAGCCAACCAATGGCGCTGCAAATCGAGCAAGTGCGCTGTCAGTGCAAGGATCGGTCGCATCTGTTGCGTCCGTCCAATCGAGTTTTTCAGCCACTCCTTCTAGTCCTTCTCTACATCGGTCTGCCAGCACCTCTGCATCGACAGTGGCCACAACACCATTTTATCAGACGCCTGGCTCGTCACTGACAACTGTAATGTACACAAACTCGAGAAACCCGGTTCCAATGCCCACGCCTCCTACTCTCCTAGGATCTTCATCCACACCCGCCAAGACAGAGGCGCAACCATCCACATCCACTCGCCCACCATCCTTCATTGAAGGTGGGCCAACCATGCTTCCTATGGAGAACCCAGTGAAATACGAGGGTGATTCTACGGACTCTGAGTCAATTTATTCGTCCCAACCCATCTCCCGCCGGTACGAGAAGTTCAGGGCAGTCTCTAATGAAAGGGCTGATCTCCTGCGCACGCCGACGCGCAAAATGAGGAGGTACGTGCTTGCCATGTTTTGCACGACAGTAGTTGATTCATTCCCGCACTCTGTGCGCTGGTTCTTGTGATCGCCCCCTTTTTCCAATTGACGCTATCAAGTCCCTCTCCTATCACCACGACGTCACCTCCACCCCCAGACAGCGCGCGAACAATAAATTACCCTCGACTTATGTCCACGCATCAGCAAAGGCAGGGCTATTATCCTTCGCACAATTCCATGTTTGCGCCGTTTGAGATACCGGTGATACAACCACCGGGAGCCGGCGGTAGTGGCGATCAGAGACAGTTGCACTCGCACGCGGCTATTCCTCTGTCGCGCGGCTTTTACAGCTCTGCGCCAGATGTCCTGCACAGCCAACAACCGTCGACGAGGGCGGGGACATCGAGTGCCACTACTTCAAATTACCCACAGAGGTTGTCTGTACAACAGCCACCCTCAAGCTCGTCTTCGTCAATGCAAATCGGTTCATCTCCCCAATTACACGCAACCTTGAGCTATCCTTCGCTGCACCAGTCAGTTATACCAATTCCGTTACCTACCCCACCAGTAACATCGTCGTCTCGAAATGGACGGCCTGCGCAATCACTGCTGCCGCCAGTACGTTCGCAACCGCAGTTACCGCCGCATATACCTCCACCACCGAAGATTATGCGAGGAGGTGTCGGTGGATTACCTATATTGAAGACGGTGAATATGCCAAGAGAATGTCTGCCGCGGTTCCTTGCTATTGCAAAGGTGAATACCACGATGAATAGGGAGACGTGCGGTTTATTGTTGGGGAAGGATAAGGGTAGTAAATATGTGGTTACGACCCTGTTGATACCCAAACAGCATTCGACGAGTGATACGTGTACGATGGATGGGGAAGAGTTGGTGTTGCAGTTTACGGAGGAGAGGAGTCTGATCACGCTTGGCTGGGTATGTAATTTTTCTGTTTCAGACGGAAACTTACTAATGAGGTGGTGTCGGGGGTTCAGATTCATACCCATCCGTCGCAGTCTTGTTTCATGTCATCTGTAGATTTGCACACGCATTCTGGTTTCCAGCGTATGTTGCCAGAGTCATTTGCGGTCGTCTGTGCACCAAAGTCAAAGCCAAAGTATGTGTTGCGAAATTCCGATTGTTGTGTCTTAATCCTGATGCCTGTTAGCTTTGGTATTTTTCGGCTTACCGATCCACCAGGCCTCAAAATCATATTGGAATGTAAAGAGAAGGACGCATTTCATCCCCATCCCGACAAACCAATATATACGGTAAGTGTCTCATATGACGTGAAAGGTTGACGCCGTGCTGATAGCGTTTGTAGGACGCGGATAAGGGGCACGTACAGATGAAAGATGGACCTCTTGAGATCGTTGACTTGCGATGATTTTCATGATTAGGGAGCGGCCGCCTGCAGGTCGACCGCAGTTCACTTGCCTGTACAATTTTAGAGACAATCCGCCACTATGATGTCATTGTTGTATGCTTTTATTTCAGGAAAGTGGAAATTTCGGCATGTTTGGTCAAAATTGCTGATTGAGATTGAGATTGAATAAGAGTTTGTGCAGCCGTCAGTGGCTCGTTTCTTCACTGCGATGACGAATGGCGGGGGCCGGGATCGGGCGGCGTTCTCTCAGTGCTAATTTTATGTTGCATTCCCTGCCGGCTTTTAATGACTAACCTCTTCTCCTCTTTCATCTCAACTCACAATGGACCACCCTCCATCCCCACTTTATCCAGGAAATACTGGCGCAGAGCCTGGGCCATCACAAGATCCATCAAGCTCGCTCCAAACCCGCCAACAATCTGTCTCACAACCAACGCAACAGCCCGAACGACCTCGAACGCGACATCACCACCGAGGAAGACCAAGTCAACACCAGCGATGCTCTTCTCACGTTGGCGTCGACTATTTCGACCCGGCGGGGGTTAGGCGGCTGCAGCATACTATGAGCTTCATGTCGGTGGCGACGCGCGAGTCGCTTCGGCCTTCTCAGGGACCAGAACAGGCGTCGGTCGATTCGGAGGCGACGTTGATGGTTGGCCAGAACTTTGATTTCGAAAAGAGTTTGAGGTTGTACTTCAAAAAGTGAGCTCCTTCCTTCAACGCTGTGGCGTGGCCTAGGCGTGAAGGTCGAGAGAGAGAGCATCGCTGACCGTTTGCGTGTATGCGGCGTGTTGTTGCGTTGATGCAGGCGTGACGAAGCTGAGATCAAGTCTCGTGAACTCGGCGTTGGATTCGAGAACCTGCGTGTGGTTGGTCTTGGTGCCTTTGCGAGTCACCAGACGACGCTTGGTACGATGTTCAATCCGATGAACATGGTTGTAGCTATGCAGAAGTGGAGGCATCCTCCTTTGCGTGATATTATTTCTGGATTTGAAGGCGTTGTCCGGCCGGGGGAAATGCTTTGTGCGTACTGTCGTTGTTTTGGAATGTATCCCTTTCTGAAGGGTTGGCTACCTCAGTGGTCCTTGGTCGCCCAGGGTCAGGGTGTACGACGTTACTCAAGGTCCTTGCTAATCAACGGGACGAGTATTACGGAGTGGAGGGAGACATTCACTATGACGCCCTGACACCCCGTCAGATCTCCAAGCATTACAGAGGCGATGTTCAGTATTGCCCGGAGGACGACGTTCATTTTCCTACTCTTACCGTTCATCAAACTTTGCTCTTTGCTGCGAAAACGAGGGCGCCACATCCTCGTATTATGGGACAAACTAGAAGCGCTTTCATCAATTTCATAACGGATGCTGCGATGACTATATACGGCCTAATGCATGTACGGAAAACGCCAGTTGGAGACGCGTCTATCAGAGGTGTTAGTGGTGGCGAAAAGAAGCGCGTTTCGTGAGTTTTCCGAGTCTAAGTCGTGTTAATGATTAACGTTGACTTATCCGTTTTAGGATAAGTGAAAGTATGGTCACTAGAAGTCTCATTCACTCTTGGGACAAGTAATAATGTTTGACATACTCCAGTAATGGTCATTAACGGATTTCCCTTGTTTACAGCTCAACACGCGGTCTTGATGCCAGTACGGCCTTGGAATACGTTCGTGCACTGCGTATCGCTACCGACATTGTTCGCCATACAACTATTGTCTCCATATACCAAGCAGGCGAACAATTATACGAGACGTTTGATAAAGTATGCTTAATTTACGACGGTCGGATGATTTACTTTGGCCCCGCCAACAAGGCTAGACAGTACTTCATCGACATGGGCTATATGCCTGCAAACCGTCAAACCACTGCAGACT
Source organism: Amanita inopinata Kibby_2008 (assembly GCA_001691775.3). Classification (NCBI taxonomy): domain Eukaryota; kingdom Fungi; phylum Basidiomycota; class Agaricomycetes; order Agaricales; family Amanitaceae; genus Amanita; species Amanita inopinata. Next base: position 21,187 of record JNHW02000084.1, on the reverse strand, counting down.
TTTTGGTTGCTGTAACTGATCCTCTTGGACGCATCCCTGACAAGGACTATGATGCATCTGTTCGTGGCCCTCTTCCGCAGACTGCGGCCGAATTCGAGGCATATTATCGGCATTCGGATACGGGAAAGTGGAATCATGACGACCTGGGGGCGTACAAACGTGATTTTGTGTATCACCGGGAGCGAGCGGAATATTACAAGGAGAGTGTGGTTGCCGAACATGCGCGACACGCAAGGCTTGCGGTTTGTTGTTCCATTTTTGTGGTTTGAAGGCATTCTAACAGCTGCCTTCAGAGTCCATACACGATCTCTATCCCAATGCAGGTTAGGATAGTTATGCTTCGGAGAGTGCAGATTCTCAAAGGCAGCTGGGTTGCCCAAGCGTTGCAAATAACGTAAGCTCAGTCAAACTGGTTTCAAAGGATTGAGAATTTGAACCTGGGTCAGGACCTTTGTGATCCAAGCCATCATCATCGGCACCGTTTTTGCTAACATTCCAGATGCTACTTCGGCGTACTTTTCGCGCGGTGGTGTTCTCTTCTTGTAAGTGGAAGTTATTGCATTGTTTCAACGGACATGAACTCGTGCTGTAGTGCGGTTTTCGTTCCTGCGCTATTCAGCATGTCGGAAATACCAGCTCTATTTGCACAACGTCCGATCATACATCGACATCAAAGAGCCGCTATGTATCATCCTATGGTCGAAGCTATCGCAATGACCATTGTCGATGTACCAATAACATTTATTACCATGTCCCTCTTCAGCATTATCATTTATTTCATTGTACACCTACAACGCACCGTCGGTCAATTTTTGTGAGTTTCTAGTGACAATATCTTGGCGCTGTTCTTAATCCGTATCTACAGCATCTTCTTTTTGTTCATATTCACTATCGCCATATCTACGAAGGCATTCTTCAGATTGTTAGCTTCCGTGTTCAAAGCAGAGGCCCCAGCACAAGCTCTGTCAGGAATACTAATCCTTGCGTTAGCATTGTATACTGGATACCAGATTCCCAAGCCTTCTATGATCGGTGCGCTGCGTTGGATATCTTACATCAATGTACGTCTATGGCTTAAAGCGTAGATGTATTGCTCACGCACGCTGCAGCCGTTGCGTTACGGTTTCGAGTCGATTGTGGTAAACGAGTTTCACACGTTGAATGGCATCTGTTCTACGCTTGTCCCATCTGGACCCGGATATGAGGGCATTTCGCTATCTAATCAAGTCTGCACCACGGTCGGCTCTTTGCCGGGTCAGGATAGAGTCGATGGGAACAGGTTTGTGAACCTTTCATTTGGGTACAGTTATAGCCACCTTTGGATGGTAAGTCATGCACCTGCACTACTGGTATGATATTGACCCAGGGCGTAGAATTATGGAATCCTTGTTGCATTCGGTGGTGGTTTCCTCTTACTTCTCTTTCTTTTCGCCGAGTTCAACGCGGGCGTGGCGGGTGAAACTTCCGCAATATCATTTAAGCCCGGTTCCAAGGCAGCTATCGTCGAGGAAGCTGCAAAGGAAGTAAGCGATGAAGAAAAAGATAGCAATGCGACGAGAGATGGTCCAGCCCCTCAGACGGCGGAACAGGCACAGGCTGAGGAAGCAGAGGCAAAACAGGCTATGGCTGATGGACCGAAAATGAGCAATGTTTTTACGTGGCAGCATCTCAGCTATACCGTTCGGGTTGACGGTGGCGAAAGACGGAAACTGCTAGACGACGTGTTTGGCTATGTCGCACCGGGCAAGTTGACTGCGCTTATGGGAGAATCAGGAGCTGGAAAGGTGAGCGGTATTGTACTTGATGGTGATTACATTCGAAACAAGTTCTCAGACAACGCTCTTAAATGTTTTGGCGGAACGTATCAAAACCGGCGTAGTTACTGGCGATAGATTCTTCAATGGCCAAGGATTGCCTCCTGACTTTCAAGCTCAAACCGGGTATTGCCAACAGATGGATACGCACGTCCCGACGCAAACTGTACGTGAGGCACTAGTCTTTTCGGCGCGCCTTCGGCAGCCGCGTTCGGTGCCGATTGCGGAAAAGGATGCCTAGTAAGTGCTTTCCATGTTTATACTGTTGGTCAATGTTTCGACTGTATCCCAATAGCGCAGAGAAGTGTCTTAAGATGTGTGGTCTGGAGCGCTTTGCTGATGCTATGGTTGGCTCGCTGGGAGTCGAGCTGCGAAAGAGGACGACTATTGGCGTCGAGTTGGCTGCAAAAGTGGGTGATTTACCCGTGAATTAAAGCGAGGGATCGTAACTGATTGCTTTTCTCACAGCCCCAGTTGCTATTGTTCCTGGACGAGCCTACATCGGGTTTGGATTCGCAGAGTGCTTGGGCTATCGTATCCTTTCTGCGAGATCTGGCCAAGAACGGGCAAGCTATCCTCTGCACGTACGTCCTTTGATCGTTTCGTGTGCCTCCTTGTCAATTCATTGATATAACGAATAGTATACATCAGGTGAAAGATTTGATTTTATCCTTTGGTGGATCCTGACGTGTTATGTTAGCCATCCGCGGAGCTGTTCCAGGTTTTTAGAAATTCTCTCATGTCTGACCATATCTGATTTCTGGACTGTAGGTATTCGACCGATTGTTGCTGCTTCAAAAGGGTGGACAAATGGTTTTCTTTGGAGACATCGGCCACAACGCAACGGACCTTATAAACTACTTTGAAGAATCTGTCTCACGCAAATGCGGAGAGGGTGAAAATCCGTAAAGTTCCTTTTGAGTATTTTATTCGTCCCAACTTTTGATGATGTCTGACAGTGCAGAATTCATGCTGGACATTATCGGTGCAGGAGCGACAGCCACGACCGACCGTGATTGGCACGACGTTTGGTTAAAATCTAGCCTCTACAAGAAGCAAATGGAGGAAGTCGAGCATATTCATGCAGAAGGCCGCAAACAACCACCGGTTGGTGCAGCCTTCAAAGGAACGTTTGCCAGTTCATGGGGTCGTCAGACGACGACCTTGATCGTACGACAGCATCAAAGTTACTGGCGTGCTCCGACGTACCTCATGTCCAAATTGATGTTGAACATCGTGGGAGGGTTGTTCATTGGTTTTACTTTTTTTAAATCCAAGAACTCCATACAAGGCACACAGAACAAGTTGTTTGTGAGTGCCACTTGCATTGAACCGCATTGAGATTCTGAATGTAGGTGGTCAATATCACATTTGTAGGCCATCTTTATGGGTACTGTATTGGTGCGTATCCCCGTTCAATGTCGAGGAATTTCTGACTAGACATGCTGTTAATAGAGCGCTCCGCTTAGCAATCAGATTGCTGTTCCGTTCATCAACGCAAGTAACACCTAGCTAATCGCTATCTGTGTGCTCACGAGTGGTAACAGATGCGCAATATCTATGAGATCCGAGAACGCTCGAGCCGCATTTACCACTGGTCAGCATTACTCACAGCACAGATCGCCGTTGAAGTTCCGTGGAACATTTTTGGCTCCACGTTATTCTTCATTTGTTGGTATTGGACCGTAGGATTTGAAAGCTCGAGGGGTGGTTTCACCTATCTACTGTTTGGCGTCCTCTTTCCCATTTATTTCTCTACCTTTGCCCTGGCAGTTGCTTCGATGAGTCCTACGGCAGAGATTGCGAATATGCTGGCTTCTTTCTTCTTTACCTTTGTCATCACATTGTGGGTCTTCATCCTCCTTTATTACGATGTTTGCGAGTTGTCCTGATGATTATCTCCTTTTGCTTAGCAACGGCATCTTGCAACCTTTCCGGCTTCTTGGATGGTGGAAATGGATGTATCACGTATCCCCGTACACGTATCTTCTTGAGGGTTTGGTCGGTCAAGGTGCTTTTCCATGTCGCTCTCTCGTTATCCGTCGCTGAAAAAAGTTCCTCCTTTTCCTAACATCTACCAGCCATTGGACATCAGTCGATTACCTGTGCGAACAAGGAGCTTGTCTCTGTCACTCCTCCCCCAGGCTCGGGCACCTGCAGCACTTTTCTAAGCGCCTATATTTCTTCAATGGGAGGGTATGTCGCGAATCCGGATGCAACGAGCGAGTGCCTGTTTTGTTCTAGTCGAACGACAGACGAATTTTTGAGACCTTCGTTTAACATCTTTTGGGATCATCGATGGAGAGATTTGGGTTTGTTTTGTGCTTACATTGTCTTTAATGTGCGTTCATCCATGTTTCCTTTGTTGGCCTATTTTGGATATTGTGCTAATTGGTTCAATTTACGTGTGTCAATAGACAGCCATCATCTATATCGCGACGTACGTCTTTAGGGTGCATTCTGAGAGTTTGGTGGGATACATCAGGAGGAAGGTTGTACACAAACGGAGCAAGTCGTCGACGCCATCGTCCCCGACTTTGTCTCCCGAGGCAACATAGACACTATAACGTGTATTCTGTATCATTTCTATTCCGACACAGTCTATGTAAATCTCTGCTATCCCTGAGTGTCATTTAGTATGTCGTGCTAAAACAAAAAAGGGGAATAATGGAGACGCGGTCACGTGATAGTTGGGAGGGAAGAGCCGGCTTTGCTGCAGAAATCGTTTTGGTCAGTTGCGCGCCGCCTTAGATTTCCCTTTCTAATCTTTCACTTATTCCTTCATTTCCTCTCTCCTTCGTTTCCAAATGTCCGCATTCCTGGACCTGTATGATCCTCTAGACATCATTGGAAATGGGTCTTTTGGTATCATACGCAAAGTTCGGCGGAAAACTGACGGCACCGTACGTTGCCAGCTTCTTTTTTTCAGAGGCACCCGGCGCACCTGGCTGAGTTCTGTTTTCAGGTTTTTGCGCGTAAAGAGCTCAACTTTGAGAGAATGAGCGAACGGGATCGGAAGCAAATCGTTGCTGAAGTGTGAGTGGCTTTCATGGCGCGTTATCTTAGTGTTGTCCCTCCAAAGATGATCGTTTCTCACACCCACCACCCTCTCCCTCTCTTTCCGGGCACGACTCAAACAGAAACATTCTCAAAGACCTTCACCACGAACACATTGTACGATATCACGACCGATATGTCGACCGAGATGCTGGGATTCTCTATATCCTCATGGAATATTGCGGTGGCGGCGACTTGTCGACCGTCATTAAGCAAGCGGCGAAATATAACAGACCGATACCTGAAGATACCATTTGGAACTACTTTATGCAGATCCTACTCGCGTTACATCATTGTCATCATCCTAATGGTCATGTGAGAAGTAGTAGCGGTGGTGCTGTGGTTGATGGAAACTCTGTTGAGGGTGGCGTGGGTTTGGGTGCGGGTGCGGGTACGGTTACGGGGGTGAGTGGTGGGAGAGATAGAAGAGTGCAGATTCTGCATAGGGATCTGAAGCCTGATAATGGTTGGTATTTGATTATTTTTTTCCTGGTTGGGCCCAAACGGTATTGAACTGACTGCCACGTCAAATAGTATTTCTGGACGAGAATAATACCGTAAAGCTCGGTGACTTTGGGCTGTCAAAGGCATTGGCGCAGGCCAGTTTCGCCAACACTTATGTTGGGGTGCGTAACAATAAACCATAAAAAGACCACTAAACGCATGCCATGACTGAACCCGTTCCATTTAGACCCCATACTATATGTCACCTGAACTGATGCAAGAGAAAGCGTACGACTCAAAATCCGATATTTGGTCACTCGGATGTTTAATCTATGAACTATGCGCGCTGAAACCTCCATTCCACGAAGCGAAAACCCATGCCGAACTCAGTATTTGTATACGGTGCGCAGCTTGGCTTGCAACAATTTGGTTCCGTCTACTAATCGCTTTCAATGGCGTTGTAGAAACGGACGGATACCCCCACTACCACGAGGCTACTCACAATCTTTATCAAACGTTATAAAATCTATGCTCAGCCTCAACGTATGCATGTTCTATTGATTTGACTATTTTTTTTTCCAATTTGACCATCCTGTTTCGTAGCCTGCCATGCGACCTTCTGCGGCACAGCTGCTGCAACACGAGCGGCTAGAGCTCGTTTTCAAAGTGGCCGAAACTGAAAAGATGTGCGTTTGTGGTTTTTTTTTTTTTGCGTGGTGCTCGTGCCCTGAAACAGTCCTTTAGGTTAGTGACGGTGAAAACACATAAAGCTGTCATGGTCGGCAGAGAACGTGAAATCCTAGCACGCGAAAGTGCTCTATTAGAAAAGGAGAAACAGCTATCTGCGCTTATTGCCCAGAGAGACGCCGAAATTGCATCGATGCAGAAGCTCGTGGCCCAGGTTCAGGAGCAAACAAAACGACAGCGATACACCCAACAAGAAGTTGAACTGGCCATAAAAAGTGCCGTGTCACGCAGAGAAGAGGAACTGCGTGTTTTGGTGATGAGGAGAGAGGAAGAAGTCAAGACTGCTATGACGAGAAGGGAGGAAGAGATTATGGATGCGGTTAGGAAACGTGAAACAGAGGTTTGTGAAGCTTGGGCGCGAAGAGAGGCTGAGATTATGAAAGAAGTCGAGGTGCGAGTATGGGAGATGGAAGAGAGGATTGACAGGATAAAGAAGAGGGAGGAAGAATTAAGAGTCGAGGAAGCGAGACTAATGAACATTCATGAGGTGCTTGAAGAGAAGGTTGTGAAATGGGAGGAATCTACAAAGGGTATGAATTGGCTGTTCACCTGACTTGTGCCCCATCTTCTGATTGCGTTTTGTTCAAACAGCGCGAAAAGAGAAGGCGCCGTTGGAAGAGGTGAAAAACCTGCTTACGCCACTGTCTCGAGTGTCACAGAAGATACCACCTGAAGATCGGTTATCATTCGATGCGACGCCGACACCGAAAGCGGCACCCTCAACTCAGTCGTTCCCTGTTGAAACGCCTATTCCACGCCCTGCGTTGAATGGGTATATGCCCTCTGCAATGAAGGGTGTCGTCCTCACTTCCACCGGCGAAGTGCTTGCAACACCAACGCCGGCCGAACTCGCCAACATCTTTAGCATCTCACCCAAAGTCGGACTCAATTTTGCCAAGATATTCGACTTTACTGCGGATGACAAGAAGAGTCTTGATTTCTCCAGCAGTGATGGGGAAGATGTCAGCCCCCCACCTAGTCCGAGTTCGAGAAAGGAGAAGGAGCGGTTGAGACGCGGGAAAAGCGATGTCTCAAATTCGGACGCTTGCTCGTCCTCGTCCTCGTCAAATTCTGCCGCTTCTGCCAATCGGCAGGCGCCGTCGTCTGCCCAGCCACCGACGAGGTTGAGGAAACCGTCGGTCAGGGCGTCGTTAACGCGAACGGCAACAGCGCCTGTGTTTGGAGGTGCTGCCAAGAAGCCTGCCAGTACGAGGACCCCGTCTGCTCCACCGCCACCATCGTCGTCAGGGAATGCATGTCAGGCGGCGCCAAGTGCGAAGCAGAACACGGTGGCGTTTCCTGTGCCGGCAGCGGGGGGGTCAGCTCCCGCGCCCGAGTATGATATGGCAGATGAAGAAAATCTTCCCAGTCCCTTTCTCAAGCGCGTAGATCGAGAGCGCGCTGTTGTGGCTGCGGCTGCAGCTGCGAAGAAGACGGGAGGGACGGTGAAAGGGACGTCGGCAGCTGTGACGACAGGGACAGCAACAGGGGCAGGGGCGGGGACGGGAACGGCGACGAAGAAGAGGCCGAGTACGGGAAATATGCTGCGAGCGATGGCAGCGGCGAACAATGCAGCTGGACGGCGGGGGACGACGCCGACGCCTGCGAATGGGCCTTCCAGTCCGACGAGGTCTTCTGCGACTAGGGCAGCCCAGATACAGAATGAGAGTCACGTTGTTGGTGGACGTCCTTTGGTGGGAACTGCGCGGAGAGTGAGTGGAGATGTGAAGAAGACGTTGTCGCGGTCATGATGATATGTGATGATGACGATAATGATGGATGGTAATAATGCATGATTTTTTTTGTTCCGCTTCTTATTTCGACCCCCTGTTTTCGGTCCCGATGTTTGATTCCTTTTTCATTTTCAGGTTTTACGTATTTGTTGTATTATACCCGACGTTGGATAGTCTTTGTTCTCTCTTTTTTTTTCATTTTGACAATATAATATTTTGAGGCTGATTGCTACAGCATATGACAAACAGTAACGGTTGCAAGGTACTTACTGTGTTGATAGCTTTGTTGGACCCGTCAGACAAGCGGTGGCGGTGCGTAGCTGTGCTTGCTGCCCTGGTAGGCTACATCATAGTGGCCACGTACTCCATACGTATGTATGTCTTGCAGAAATCACGCGCTATCAAGCAAGGGGTTAATTAACAAGACCCATGTTTTGCATTAGCAATCCCTTGATGGTGATTGGCCTGGGAAAGGAAAGGGTGAGTGTGTCTGACTGACTCGATGCTGCGGAGGCGGTGTGTTTTGCACCGACTCTAAAACATTCAGTCTTGCGGCTCGGGATGCGCAGTGATTGTACTATTCGAGTCAAATGACCGCAGCTGCTATTACGACTCGGACCAGTTACTGCTAGTGTGTTTGAGGCTATAAAGCGCAGGTGAACTTGCCTCGAGGATCTCTTCTCCCGTCATTCATTCATTGATTTGCGTCCACATCTGCGCACACCCACCACGATATCATCAGCGCGATTGTCCCTTTGTCGATTATCGCGTATATCCCATATCCCATATTCAATATCGCCTCGCCGACATTATTATCACCACCATGCCGGGGAAGCACGTCCACTTTGCACCTGACATTTCAGTCCACACTCCGGCCTCGCCGACTTACTCCTTTTCATCGCTGCCTACACTCAGTGACTCGGACGGTCCGCTGACTCCTTCTTCGCTTATTCACAGCGGCTCGCCCTACTCTTGCTCGCCCCTCCCCCACGTCGGCGTAACCCTTAACCAGCGTCTCAGCTCGCCCGCCGTATATGGCAACGGCAACATCAATATCAATAACAATACATCCCTCCTATCATTCGATCTTACGCTTGATCCCTCTGAAACGGCGATAGCGCGCTTGCCTGCCGCGGTGCTGCTCGAGCCTGCGACTTACCCACCCTTACCGCATATGATAATCGCACACAAAAGACTGCCTTGGCAGATCAGACTAGGTTCTTCCGACGGGCCGCACGCGACGCCGTACGTGACGGTTCGGGATGTGTTGCATGGGATTCAGAGGTTTTTGCGGTGTGGGGCGACGAAGACGGAGTATGAGAGGATACCGTCGGAGCAGGCGAGGTCGGGTGTGAGCAATGCGTATGTGCGGAGGTGTAAGGCGGCGTATGATTTTGAGGCGGAGAGGGTGGCGGGGTTGAAGCGGGTGGATTTTTTGGCGGGGAATACGAGGTTTGTTGGGCTTTCGGGGACGAGCAGGGGGCCGGAAGTTTGGGAGTTGCATACGACGGTGGGGGTGTGATTGGGGCCGTTTTTTCTTTTTATGTTCCCTCCCACCTCCCTCCGTCTTGAGCGGATTCCCTTTCTTTGATGCCGCTGCTTTCTGACTCATGGTTGCACGGCATCAATGCGGCGATATACCTTCCCCCACCCCCCAACCCCACGCGCTTCCGATGGATACCCAGACCCGCTATTGTTGATACCCCCTGCCCATCTTATACCCACAAAACGCATCCCACTCATGTTCGTTTCGATCCCTGGAACATTTCTAGCACAGCTAAAAGGAAGAAAAGAAGGAAAAAGCACTATCTATGTCTTCACGGACAATCTACCTTGTATTACTAGACACTCTGTATAGGACAGACAAAACCTATGTTAACTAGATGTAGAATTAGTTTTGTATAGAAGCATTGGTATCCATAATATACAACTTGACGTCATCAAGCATTCCCGTATTTGCACATATGTACTCAAGACCGGACATGCAAGCCAACACAAACAATTACCTAAGCTGCCACGTCTGTCACAGTGAGGTGGCGTTTTTTGAATTTGGTAGGCACAAAAACTCTTTTAAAAACTCCTTCACCGCTCTCTTGTCTGTTTCCTTCAGTCATGAGCGGCTGTAAGTTCTCCTCTCAACTCCCTCAGTTCTCTCAAGAGCCCTACTGACATTCGAACACAGTTCGGTTTCTGAATCTCGTCCGACCCTTCCTTCCAATCCTTCCCGAGGTTTCTTCACCAGACCGCAAGGTTCGTTGCTTCGTTTGCTCACGCGAGCAGCGCGCCATGTCATGGTCACAGCGGCTGATTGAACAACGTTTAACCTATAGGTCCCCTTCAACCAAAAAGTCCTATGGACCGCCGTCACTCTCCTCATTTTCCTTGTTTGTTCTCAGGTTCCGCTGTACGGTATCATGTCCTCCGACTCGGCTGACCCACTGTACTGGATGCGTGTCATTCTCGCATCGAACCGGGGAACGCTGATGGAACTCGGAATCAGTCCTATTCTCACTTCTGGAATGATCATGCAGCTTTTGGCGGGTGCGAATCTTATTGATGTTGACTTTAGTTTGAAGGAGGATCGTGCGTTGTTTGGTGGAGCGCAGAAGCGTGAGTTTTTTTTGTTCATTCTGATCTGTTGGAGGAGTGGTTGCCGACGTGTTGGTGCTGCTAGTTTTTGCCCTCATTATCTCCCTTGGTCAAGCGACTGTCTATGTCTTGACGGGGCTTTACGGCCAGCCACAAGACTTGGGCGCTGGCGTTTGTCTCTTGTTGATCATCCAACTGGTCGCTGCCGCTCTGATCGTCATTCTGCTCGACGAGCTCCTCCAGAAAGGTTATGGTCTCGGTTCTGGTATCTCCCTGTTCATTGCTACCAACATTTGCGAAACCATCGTCTGGAAAGCCTTTTCTCCGACAACCGTCAACACTGGACGTGGTCCAGAATTCGAGGGTGCCATTGTTTCCCTCTTCCATCTCCTCTTCACTTGGAATGACAAGGGCCGCGCTCTTCGTGAGGCGTTCTGGAGGGACCGTCTGCCGAACATCATGAACTTGATTGCTACCATTGTCATCTTTGCTGTTGTCATCTACCTCCAGGGTTTCCGCATTGAGATCCCCGTCAAGAGCAACAAGTTCCGTGGCCAACGTGGTACTTACCCCGTCAAGCTCTTCTACACATCCAACATGCCCATCATGCTCGAGTCTGCTCTGACGTCAAACGTCTTTATCATTTCACAAATGCTTGCCAACCGCTTCCCTAACAGCTTCCTCGTCAAGCTGTTGGGTGTCTGGGAGGTGAGTTTAACCGCCGTTGATTGTTGTTGGGGCTTGGCTGATTGAGTGTGATTTAGCCTATGGAAGATTCCCCTCAACTCGTGGCCAAGTCGGGAATTGCGTATTATATGTCTCCACCTCACACCGTCAAGGAAGCCGTCATTGATCCCGTTCACACGGCGATTTATATCGCCTTTGTGCTCACCGCGTGTGCCCTCTTTTCCAAGACTTGGATCGAGGTTTCGGGTTCTGGACCCCGTGATGTTGCGAAACAACTCAAGGATCAACAGATGGTCCGTGTTGCTCTCTTAATTTGGCCTTGTACGCAGGCAACACATGCTCACGTTCTTTTCTTGTGTTCAGGTTATGGCTGGTCACCGTGAGGGATCGATGTACAAGGAACTAAAGCGCGTCATTCCCACCGCGGCTGCGTTTGGAGGCGCTATTCTTGGACTGCTTTCTGTCGCGGCTGATATGATGGGAGCAATCGGGAGCGGAACCGGTATTCTTATGGCCGTCACTATTATCTACAGCTGTAAGTTTCGATCCGCGCCAAGTTTGGTGACTAACTAACATTCTACCCGCTCGATAGATTGGGAGATCGGTATGCGTGAGTCTGGTGGCCCGGAAATGGCGGCGCTTGGCGACCTTCTATAGCCCCCATAGCCCAATAGCATTTTTTTCTATAGTGGTATTTTTTTTTTTATGACGAGGTAGACAAATCAATTAATTGGGAGGGGGAGGGGTTGGCATTCGTTGATCTGATCCGCGTCGTGAGTTGAGTTGATGGTGATGATAGTTGGGGAAGTTCCACCACGCTGGTGCTCATACGTGGAGGAGAGATGCAAAGGATGGTGGTGATGGTGAGGTGATCTTTTGGGATATCGATGATACCCGGCTGGCTGTCTGTAAATACTTGTATATCTTATCGTCGTCCAGATGACAGATGACAGACAGTTTACTGCAGGATCTTTCTTCTCCCACCCTCCCGTTCCTGAGTGACTCGATATAAGTTCGGGATACGTCTGTATATGTAGCAGGCAGCCATCCGAATCAATATGCCAAGGTGAGTGTGGATGTAAGGACAGACAAAGTCAGACAGACAGACAGACACGGCGCTGCCACTTCACGGTTACCGCTTGCCGTGCGTCTCATCGACGGCTTGGTGCACCCATAAAAAAAGAGTCAAAATGAGCGAGCATCAGTCCCCAACATCCAACATCCAACATCCAACGACCCACTATCCAATGCATCTTTCAAGCGTCATCACCTCCCTCGCCCCTCTCATATTCCTCGCCATTGGGGCAGCCGCACAAACGCTGCCGCCTCCGGGGGTACGCAATCCACTCCCACCCATATAGTAAACTAATAAAACAACGCGCCGTTTTCCGTTCCTTGAAACAGCGCTATTGTTGTCCTGCTTATTATGGCCCTTATACAACGGCGTTGAACCGGCAAGTGTATCTTCCGTATGCGCCCTATAGCGTTCGCTGCTAGTACGTGTTCGCCTCCACCCTTGTGTGTTTTTGGTTTTTTGTGTGTGTGTATGAATCGTTTGGCACGTTTGACAGTTATTCGGCTGGAACTGAGACATACTGTGACTATGTGAGTGCCGATAGCTAGCTATGCATTTGGTTTTTGGGTGTTTTTGAATGGTGTTATTTTAGGATCCTTATACGGGGTATGGATCTGGGCCTGCGCCGTATTGTCCGGGTCAGGCGGTGTATAATCCGCATCCGCCGACTTGTCCTGTTTGACCGGGAGGTAAGGGAGGGGGAGGGGGTTTATGTAAAGTCTTGATGCGTCTTGTGTAGAGTGTTTTGAGCGTGTTGAAAATTTGAGAAATTGGAAAATGGTCAGAGGACAGTCCGTCTATGAGGTGCACCGACCAATGGTCTTTGGTAGTCCCGATATGCATGAAGTCCATGATTCCAGAAAGCCATCAATTGGTAGGTTGTAAGGTACGGATTGTTCGACGCGGGTACGCTCGTAAAGATATATACGTTCATAGAGAATGGGCTCTTCCGCGTTCTACTGTGCGAGCTTTTCCTTCCCTTTCGAAAGCAATTCCATTGAAATAGTGCACCGTGTAGCTTGTGGGTTGTGGGGGAAACGACAGCCCTTGGCACAGGCTTGGGATTCACGAGTCTCCCAATGAGAAATGAACCCAACCCGCTCACAAAAGCGAGATCGGCTATAGATCGCTTTGGAGGTTGGTAGCAAAGAAAGAACGCCCATATGGTGGCCTCTTCATTTTATCCTGGTGGTTGCTTCTCTTCCTGAGTAAGCTCAAGAGTGGGGTGATCACCAACCTGTACAGACACTTGTTCGGTACAACGTAGTTGAGAAGTGGGAAAGAGTAGATAGTTACGGGCTGCTGGTGGCATCAGGAACGCTGTTTTTGTGGTATGTTTTCCTTATGCGGATAATTCTCCATCTTTTGCAGGTTCCATAGGACGATTGCATTGTAGGATCGTACATATCCACATCAGCGGAGCATTAAGCAGCGTGCACCTTTCATGAAGCCAACAGATGGACATTAGCGCTATCGTATGAGGCCCGATGTTGAGATCGCAAACCTGTTGCCAACTTGGAACGACTTTTCGCTTCAATGGCTCCCCATCATCAGTTCTCTGGAAATCCGCTTCAAGGTGTCCACTGCCTCAAACTTTCGTTTGACTTCCAGTTTGTTGCAAAAATGGTTTGTCATGAGTTATTAAATTCATCTGAAGTGACCCTTTCTATTCAATCAGATCAGATGACTGACAACAATCCAAAGAAAATTAACACACTAGGTGCTTGCTCCACACCCTTCAAATTCATCACATTTGCCGTAATTACCGAAGTTACCGAAGTGGAGCCTCTCCAATTTTCAACCACGCCGTTGTGGAAAGGCTGACGATTGCCACCGTCATCGAGCCCGCTCAGGTGGTCACTGGCTGCGAGCGTATTAAACATGCAAGGCGTAGGCAAACAAACACCGGCATTGCCAAATGGGAACAAACCCGCACCGCGTCCGAATTTGGCATTGGAATTTAGCAGCCCCACCAACGTTCCAGACGTTGAGCGCGCTGGAAATCCTGTCAACAGTGACGAGGATTTCATGCGCGCAATGGGAAAGCGCTCTTCTCAAGTGCTTTTGGCGTTCGTTAGCCGACACAGTGGTTCCATTTTTCTTTTTATCATGGTCATCCTCTTCGTTCGCGCAGGCTTTTACGCAAGTCACAACCGCGCAGACTCAGCAGTGTACCACGCGCTTCACAGGTCCCGTAATGGCCACGGAAGAGTTTCGACGCCCTCTAGCTTGTTCTCTTCTTCATTTGCGCCCAGCAATCATCACACATTTGCGCAACACCCAATCCCCAAGTTAATGGAGGATGCAGAAGCGCAGTTTAAGAAGAAATTGAACTCGCAAAGCAAAACTTTGAAAGCAGCCGTTGCAGAGTATAAACGTCGATATAAACGAAATCCACCAAAGGGCTTTGACGAATGGTTCAGGTTTGCTGTACAAAACAACGTTAAGATGGTTGATGAATACAATGGGCTCATGGAAGATCTGGAACCGTTTTGGGCGATATCAGGAGAGGAGTTGAGAAGACGGAGCAGACAGGTAGGATATATCTGGCTCTTATTTGTTTGAACTTTCTCAAAGTCTTAAAAGGTTGCAGCGCTACCTTCGATAGATTTGGTTCTCATTGAAGATGGCGAAGCAAAGGCTGTCTCGGTACTCAAAGACGGATTTTACCACATGGAAGCCAATGCGCGAGCGGATGGTTTCGCACAGATGTTGCATCGCTTTGTCAAAAAGGTCTGCTCTGTGTGTTTTCTGAGACATGTATCTGTAGTTGACTAGCGTCTCTGTCGAACTAGCTACCGGACATGGCGTTCCCCGTCAATGCGATAGCTGAAGGACGCGTGCTTGTACCTTGGGAGTATCGCGCATATCCAAATACGACACTTCAAGACTCCTCCGGTTCGTGTATGCGAGCTCGTTCTTGTGCCATACCATTCATGAGGGCCATTTCTAGGTGGAATTGAGACCATGTTAGGCGGCCCTTTCAGGCATGACTGGGGTAACGATGGCAGTGTATGGGAGGCCTGGCGTCGAACGTGCGATCCAAGCAGCTCTGCGCGCAGACTCTATTCCTCCTTGCGCAACTTCACTACGAAGGCAAACAACTACTTTTCCAGTGGAAATGGTGGCCCAGGAGGCGACTTCAAGTTTGTCAGAGACACATCTACTCAGCTTGACTTCTGCGCCTATCCCCATGCTCACTATATGCAAGGCCACTTTTTCTCAGACTGGAGGACGATACCCGCTTTGTATCCTGTCTTCAGCCCTGCAAAGGCTCGGGGCTTTATGGACATTCGAATCCCTAGTCATTATTACTATGGAAGTACGCCGTCATATACATATGGTTGGGATTCAGTAAACCTCGAGTTGAAGGACGTCGATACAATGGAAGTGCCATGGGAAAAGAAGATTGATAAAATCTTCTGGAGAGGCGCCACGACGGGAGGAGGCAGTCATCCTCCCGGCTTCGCTCCAAGATATCAAAGACATCGGTGAGTTGTAATTAGACAGGCCCAGACATGCTTAACAAACGCTTCTCCTACCAGTTTCCTTCGCATGGCTTCCGATACGTCTGATACGAACCGCTCAGTTACTTATGCAGACCCTCCAACAAGCTCAACGAACTTTGTTACAACACAGGTCGCCGTGGACAAGCTTAACCACGAGATCATGGATACGGCATTCACAAAAGCAGTGTCTCCAGGGTCCTATCCCGGTGGTCTTGAAGCAATGGAAGCTGCGCATAGATTCGGGGATGCCGTTCCCCTTGGCCAGCACTGGTCCTACCGGTATCTTGTTGACTTGGATGGAATGAGTTATAGCGGGAGATTTATGGCATTTCTTGCCAGTGACAGTGTCCCCATCAAATCAACTGTGTATAAGGAGTTTTATTCTGACTGGATACAGCCTTGGTGAGTTGTTTGGAATTCATGGAAGAAGGCGATAATCATGATGAGAATAGGGTACACTTTATACCGCTATCCACCTCATACAAGGAGATATACAATATCTACTCCTATTTCACCGGTCCGACAAAATCGATGTTGGAAGCCGCAAACTCAACGTTGGCAGAAATTGCAATAAGTGAGAGACGTTCGACAGAAGGAGATAAGCGGTTGAGACGGATCGCGCGTGCGGGTAAACAATGGAAGGGAACAATGGGAAGGAAGGTTGATATGGAGGGTAAGTGACATTTCGTGATATTCAGATAGCGCTGAGATGGGGTCATATGCTGATCAGTCTCTTGCAGTGTACCTATACAGACTGTGTTTAGAGTGGGCGAGACTGTGGGCAGATGATCGAGATGCCATGTCGTATAGATCATAATTTTTTTATTTTCTCTCGTTTTCGATGTTTTTCTTATCGCATGCTCTGATGGACCCCATACAACAGATACATAAGGCATACCATTGCAGTAACATAACAGCATCATACTCAATACATATCGTTCTTGTGCTAATCAATTATGTGCTGTAGTCTGACACCTGTTATTATAAAGCCAGCCTTGAGGCACAAAAAGCACCTTCTTGCTATAGAAGTGATCTAGAATGATACCCCATTCCCGGGGCCACGCCATCAACACATGGCTTCTTATCGATACGCGACTTATTGTTGATTCGCTCAACGCTAACATTCATACTGTCCTAACACGTATAGCATATACTGTACAACTGAAAAGAAAAACACTTTCATAACGAACCACTCAAAATGATTTCTCCATTAAACAATGCCGGAATGCCTGTACCCATGACTCCCATGAGTCGGATAGGCTCACCTGCGATGTCGACCGGAGTCCCAGCGTCGGAATATTCTGCGTCCTCGAGTGGCGGCGGGTTTGGATTCAAGAGGATGGCGAGCGTAAGCGACTTTCAAATTGAGCGGTCCAGAAGGAGGAGATCATCGTCGCAAGAACGCGGAGCTGGCTATGACGAAGAAGTGGTATACCGAGAGAGTGTGGCAAGATTGCTGCTCGCCAAGAATATGCCGTTCAGCGTTAGTGGGAGGATCCCGATAGAGGTGAACGAGCTGGTGCTATTCTTTCGCTCCAAGGTGCGTGCGTGCGCTTGCGCGCATCATATTGTTCCGGGGTTGGGCCGTATTGACATTGGTGATTTGGGTTTAAGAGCGGAATCACGCACGCTCTTGATTTTCCTGTTGATTTAGAGTATGCTGCGCCACCTGCACTGGACGCCTTGATCGGGGCGTGCAGGCCGCATCAGACAAGTGACTCGAATGACTATGCCGACCGAGAGTCCCTGTTCTACCCACCAAATTTACCGTTGACGGCATCACTTGACCTCTCCAATCACCCAATATTGGATGCCGTCCGTGCGGGGCTCTTTCCCAGTCTTGAATCCGAAAAGTACTTGGTGGCGGTGAGGGATAAGCTGGAGGTGCTGGTGAATGGAGGTAGGATGGGAGTGCAGCCGAGGATGTTGAGAAGCGATGGACGGGTGGCGACCGTCATCGTCACGTTCCCCGTGCGATTCCGTGGGGGGGCGCTTGTGATCAGGGGGGAGGACGGGAGGGTGGAGAAATACCATGGAAGGGGAGGGAAGGCAGGGGATCTTGAGTGGGTCGGATTCTCGAACAACTGCGAGTACGAAATGGAGACGGTGACGAAGGGGTGCCGAATGACGTTGTCCTACGGCGTTCACATCAGGACATACGCCTCTACGAGTGTGATGGAACCAAGCGACAATTTCCTGGATCTTATATCTCCCATCCTGAACCTTTCTCGAGGCAGAAAAGTCGCCTTTTATCTCAGTCATGATTACAGTGTTAATCCTTCAGAGGTCCTTGCAGAATCGTTAATTCCCAAAGTGAGCAGCGTCGTTTTCTACTAAACAGAGTTCAAAGTTAACATGCGAGGTGACAGCTCAAAGGTGGTGACGCTTTGCTATACCACTCACTCAAGCTGTACAAGCTAACTCCAGAGCTTCAATACACGGCTGGAGGTTACGTTTGGCCGGTCGACCGGGTGGTCGAGCTGTATGGCGAGGTTGCCGGTTCCAAGCCAGCGTTTCCCGGTACCACGCCATTCTCAGTAGCGCACAGGCCACACAGTCAGCCACCTGTTCGCGGGGCGTTCAGCGTCTACTCTGATGCAGACGAGGAGGAGATGGCCTACCTGAGAGCTCGGGTTGAGGAGAGCGGAGCCATTCCCGTCACCGAAGCTGAAATTTCCATTTTGAGCGAACCGGCACCGGTAGCCGGAAAAGCGCGCGTTTATTTCGTATCGCAAGGTGAACTTGAGAAACTGGTGGTTAATGTTTTGATAGTTGTATATGTTCCTTGATTCTACTGTATGCCTTCCAGATGTCTATTTACAAATGCTTGGGTCAGTGATCTCATATGCAACATATGCTCTTACGTTACTTTATTAGAAATGTTCGGAACGGAGGGAGTACAAACATAAAATTTAGCTCACACAACCTCATGGTCACTCGGATTATCTCCACACGCGACCCTCCTCTAATGGTTGACGGTTTCCGCTTAACGGGTCAATTCACAGATACATCACGTCTGCAATCAGTGGGGCAGGATGTTTATAAGCGCGGTAGGAGAATGCCTTCTCTTCTTTAACCCGCAAATAAGCTGGTAGCCATGTCTTCTGTTGACGAAAAACATGTCTCTTCCAGAGACGACAACGACGTCTCCTATGTCGATGATTCCGGCGAGATAAACGAACTGTCTGTCGTAGCCGAGGGGGAAGAACGTACAACTTGGTTTGTCTGGATTCTTGTTATGTGCTCTACGATATCTGGCTTGCTTTTCGGTGTGTAGCTGGCTTGCTCTGGTAGCATTCTAACGCCTCGGCGCTGGCTGACAAGCCTCTAGGTTACGACACTGGCGTCATTTCTGGGGCTTTGGTCACCATTGGATCCGATTTGGGTCCGGCTGCATTATCAAATGGACAAAAGGTAAATTGCTGCTAAGCTCCCTGGCAGTAGCCAGCAGGCGGGCAAACCGCCAATGCCTCCCTCCTCCACTATGAATCATCAAGTGTACTAAATCACGTTTTAGGAATTCATCACTTCGGCGACCACACTTGGAGCCCTTCTTGGGGGTCTGGTTGCCGGAGTGATGTCTGACTGGACAGGAAGGCGCCTCGTCCTTGGTATTGCCGATATCATATTCATCGGGGGAGCCATTGGCCAAGCAGTTTGTCATACAGTATGGAGCATGGTGAGAAATTTCTTTCAAATCTATCCTCCTATTGAATCTGTCTTTCTCCATTCAGATTGGTGGAAGGTTTCTGATAGGAATAGGTGTTGGACTCGCTGCATGTATTGCACCCTTGTACATTCAAGAACTCTCCCCCACGAGGCTGCGTGGTCGCATGGTCGTACTCAAGTAAGAACTCGCCATTATTCATGACAAATCCCAGCAATTGACACGGCCATAGTGTGGTGATGATCACCTTGGGGCAGGTCATCGCATATGGCATTGGTGCTGGTTTCTTCCACGTCAAGTCAGGATGGAGATGGATGGTAGGTCTGGGTTCCGTACCAGCCGCACTTCAAATCCTCTTCTTGTTCTTTTTGCCGGAAAGTCGTGCGTATTTTTGTCTGGCCCACTGCTTCTTCTATGGTCATCTGACGCACGTATGATGTCTTGTTCTGCGTTGCCTTCTCACGCCGCGCCAATAGCTCGTATTCTGCTACGGAGAGGAGATTATGAGGGCGCACGTAATATTATGCGCAAGATATATGCTCATGCAAGGACCGAGGATGTCGACCTCAAGGTAGGCACATTCATCAACTGATCGTGGTGGTCCTCACTGACATGTTTGTTGCCTAGGTCAAAGTGCTGCAGGCCGCTGTCCAACAGAGTGTTGATATCACGAACAGCACAACGTTCTTCGAGCGCCTTCGGTCCATGCTATCCAATGGCATCAACAGACGGGCGTTGAGTATGTTTTTTTCCTTCTGATACCGCCTCCATCTCTTTACTAATGCAACGATTGTTGAATAGTTGTCGGATGTGGAATGCAAGCCTACCAACAACTGTGCGGTTTCAACACACTCATGTACTACTCGGCCACTCTCTTCAAGCAAATAGGATTCAACCAGCCGACCGCCGTTGGACTCATTGTATCTGGTACCAATTTCATTTTCACGCTCGTTGCTCTAGCCACCATCGACAAGATTGGACGAAGGCGTATCATGATTTGGAGTGCACCAGGCATGGTCGTCGGTCTTACTGTCGGTAGTATCTCATTCTACTGTGAGTAAAATCCTTTTACAACGTTGTGCATGGCGTTGTAACGGTATGATCCCGCTTTATAGACCTGACGAAGAAGACGGGCCATACGCTCGTTGATGGATCGCATTACTCGACGACATGGTCTGCCCTTGTCTTGTTGTCTATGATTTTATTCGTGGCCTCGTATGCTACAGGCCTTGGAAACGTTCCATGGCAGCAGGGAGAAATGTTTGGGCTCGAAGGTTAGCATCCACATTCCCCCTCCCGTAACCGTGACACTGACAACGTGATATCTCTTTATCTTTCCATAGTTCGCGGAATCGGCACGTCGCTCTCCACTGCAACCAACTGGGCCGGCAATTTGTTGATCGGCTCCACCTACTTGTCGCTCATGGCCACCATTACACCAGCGGGCGCATTCGGATTCTACGCTGGACTGTGTCTGCTCGGATGGATATTTGTGCTCTTCTGCTTCCCTGAAACCGCTGGCCTCAGCTTGGAGGAGGTCCGGATGATCTTCCGGAATGGGTTTGGAATTAAAGAGAGTGGGAGGTTGAGGAAGCTGAAGAGAGATATGAAGAGGCGTGAGATGGGAAAGCATTGAAGAAGACAATGCAAGATGAAACGTATGATATGCTACACGATGTATGAACTATGACCACGAATATGTATGCGATGGCACACGCAGAAACTCGCTGTTTTTTCTCTTTGCAGTACTGTATGTATGACATCATAATGAGACCTGGTCCCTTAGGACCGGTCTTCCGGCCTCTATTATTGTTTTGGCACAAGGTGAACCTGAATCTTTTTTTTTTTTTTTTTTTTTTTTTTTG